>JACGWL010000215.1:0-20545 GCA_034509725.1 Sesamum angolense
ATTCCTACACGCCACCATTGACAACATCCATCACAGCAATACCACAACTTTGCACCGTACCTTCAATCTTTGCAGTTGCGTACATGTATTTGTGTTGACAAATAATTACAGCACTTCATTAGCTCAGAATAATTGACTCTGTTTTACATGAGAATATTGGCGTTGTAACTGCCCGTGTTAGGCACTAATTGTGAAAACTGTACCTTTCTTGAATCCTACCCCTCTTATCGTCCACTCAAAGCGGGAGCTACTTACCAACGCCTGGTGGATAAGATATTTCATCCATAGATTGGGAAAAATGTTGAAGTCTACGTGGACGATATGTTAGTCAAAAGCAAAGAAGCTTGAAATCACGTTGCAGATTTGGAAGGGACATTTGATATTTTGAGAAAATATAGATTAAACCTCAAGCTGCACTGAGTCGTTTTATTTCCAAGGCTATACAGAAAAGCTTACCTTTCTTCAAGGTACTAGGGAAAATAAACAGCTTCGAATGGGATGCCTCCTGTTAGCAGGCCTTTGAAGAACTTAAGAATTACCTAGCAGGGCTCCCCTTACTGGTCAAACCTGCCTAGGGGGACACCCTCTACCTGTACCTTTCAGTCACTCCTCAGACAATTAGCTCTGTTATCGTCCTTGAGGAGGAAGGAAAATAAATGCCAATTTATTACGTCAGTAAAGTGCTTAATGGATGATGTGTGTCGAATCCACAAAAAATATTCCTACTAAAAACTTGTGAAAGTAGTGAGTAGGGTCGAATCCACAGAGATTGATTTTAAATTAATTCCTTAAAAGATAAAATAAAAAAAGGGGGGAGTTTGTTTTAAAATCTAATTCTAGAATTAAATAGAATAAAATACTTAAAAAGAGAGTAGATATGAGAAGACATTCCAGTTAAAGATAGGATCATGCTTAATTTCCCGATTGATCATAGATGCAAATATGACAAGCATTCATAATAGATAAATTGATTATGGTCATTGGTATGATCTAACGATCTCACATTTCCGTACCTTGTCGATAGTCAAGGAACGTCCGCTGACTAAAATCCTTAATTAGTAGACAACCTTGGGAACGTCCTCAAGATTTAATCTACTAACAGAATTAAGAAATAAAAAGGCTCAATTCTAACCAATAAATTCCTACGAGGATTTATTTAAGTTAGATTGTGCATTCCCCGCAACATAGTAAAAAACTCCGACATAATCAATTATGATATGTTGCCACTAGTTTTTGAATTAAACAAACAATTACGGATTTGCAAATTCAATTAGCTAAGCAAATATTCTTGACAATGAATAACGGATCATATCATTCATAAATCAGATTGTTTGTAGATTGTTTGTAATAAAAGCACAGAGAACAACACAAATACCAATATGAATGAAAGTAGAAAGTATAAATTAGATCTCACAACTCATAGAAATTAAGCATTCACCGAATCTTTAATCAGAACTAAAAGAACTAGCCTAACATGCTCATAGAAAAACACATAAGAAGAAGAAGAGAAAATATTATTAAAACGTAGAGATTGAAAGATGTCTCTTTGGTGAATTACATCACCTATATATAATAATTAGTTACCTAATTATGTTAGAACTAGGAAAGGTAAATTCCTAATTAAACTAAAAATCCAAAAGAAGTAAATCTAATCCTAATTAAATTCTCTCATCAAAGTTGATTTCCACTCAACAAGAGATGTCCTGCTTCGCCTCAACTTCTTCTAAAAATAGAGTCTTCAACCTTCTTTGAGCAACTCCATTTCCACAGGTTAGGCGTGGGCACGCCTAACAGTTTCTCCAATGCTGTCAATTTCTCTAATTTTGGAATTTTACTTCATTTCCTTCTTGTTTCACTCCATAATTATTTAATGTTGCAAATGACACTGTATTAGGAATATTTTAGGCCATAAAAAAGGTTAATTACCAGATGAAATTATCATAAAATGCACTTCTATCAATGGAGCAGAGGGCCGGTATGCCCCCATAAAAAATGTAGCCCTCGCATTAGTAGTTACGGCCAGAAGGTTATGTCCCTACTTTCTCTCACACCCTGTCAGAGTCAAGACAAAACTACTATTGAACCAAACGCTGGGGAAGCCTGATACTTCTGGGCGTTTGATAAAGTGGGCCGTGTAATTAAGTGAATACGACATATCATACCTAATGCGAACAACAATAAAAGCTCATGCCTTGGCGGACTTCGTTTCCGAGATGGTAGGAGTATCTTTGGGGGACACCCCCAAAGTTGATAAATGGTTACTTCACGTGGACAGATCGCCCACATTTCAAGGCAGCGGTGCAGGTGTAGTGGTCACTTCTCCTCATGGAGAAGATTTGGAGTTCGCTGCCAGATTCAGTTCAAAGCCTCCAACAATGAAGAAGAATATGAAGCTTTGTTGATAGGTATGAAAATAGCTCATGGAGTAGGAGCCAGGCACCTGGTAGCCTACTCGGACTCCCAATTAGTAGTCAAGCAAGTGGAAGGCACATATGAAGCTAAAGAGGAAAATATGATACAATATCCGCAGCAAATAACCAAGCTTAGAACGGGCTTTGAAAGTTTTCAGCTTACACAAATCCCCAGAGAAGAGAAAATCAAGGCTAATTGCATCTCCAAGCTTGTCAGCTCTTTAAAAGACTGTCAGACGAGGCACATTACCATATAATACCTCCCCAGGCCAAAGGCTCCTCTACTAATCCAAGTAATCTCCTCTGCTGAAAATTGATGAATGTCTGTGGTTAAGTGGCTGGAAAAAATTCCTCTCCGATAATAGACGGGAAACCGCCAGATTTAAAATGCGAGTTGCTCGTTTTTTATCACAATGAGGGGTCCTCTATAAAAAGTCTTACACGCACCCCCTAGTTCGATGTTTGTCCCAGCAAGAGGGACTCCATGTCCTCAAAGAAATACATAGCGGATGTTGTGGAGTTCACGGAGGAAGTTGGATAATAGCTAATAAGGCTCTCCGAGCAGGATATTTTCGGCCGACCATGAAGCAAGACGCGAAACAGTTAGTGAGTAAATGTGAACGGTGCCAAAAACATTCTTCCCTCATACATCAACTGGCAGAACTACTTACCACTAATTTATCACACCATGTCCCTTCGCACAATAGGGAATATACATAATAGCTCCTTTTCCTCTAGCCCCTGGCTAGAGAAAATTCCTTTTAGTCGCAATTAATTATTTTACTAAATGGATGGAGGCAGAGCCTTTTGCTTGCATCACCGAAGGAGAAGTGATGAAATTCATATGGAAAAACATCATCTGTCGCTTAGGACTCCCTAGGGAAATAATTTCTGACAATGGTCGGCAATTCCAATGACGACAAATACAAGAATGGTGTGATGGATTACATATAAAATGAACATTCACTTTCGTATCACACCCCCATTCCAATTGGCAAGTTGAAGTCACCAATCGCATTTTAGTGCAAGAAATCAAAAGAAGATTAGAAGAGTCGGCAGAAACTGGATAGAAGAATTAACTAGTGTTCTATGAGTGTATATGATAACCCCTCGAGGGTTTACAAGGGAAAACCCCTTCACATTAGTTTACAGAATGGAAGCCATGATCCTTGTCGAGTTAGGGAGGCCTTCTCATAGAATTATGCACTTCTCATAAAATCATAACACCCAACTCCTTAAAGAATACCTGAATTTCGTTGAAGAATTAAGGAGAAAGCCTTTATTCGCACACAAAGGTATAAAAACTCTATAATCAATGCCTATAACAAAAGAATGAAAAGTCAAAATTTGAAGACTTGGTATTGCGTAGGATGGACACTTTAAAACCAGTCGGAAAATTGGACCCTACATGGGAAGGGCCCTATAAAGTTACGGGAATAATAGACTGGGGAACATATGAGCTAAAAGATCTTGAAGGATGCCCCCTACCTCGCCCATGGAGTATACACAACCTCAAAAAGTATTATGTATAGAGAGGGACGCCCTCTTCATCACCTGAGTCTTCCTGAATAACACCCCTTAAATAACTTTTGGAGGGCAGCCCCCTCCTAAAGCTCTAATCCTCCAGAAGGATGTTCTCTAATATCCTCCCGAAGAATACCCTCTAGTGTTGGGGACAACCCCCCTATAAAGGTACAACATTCTTTCTAATTTTGACATATTACAACAAGGCGAGGCAAAAAAACTCTTATAGGAGTAAGCTCTGTCAAAAAGTCATACAAGCATCCGTCACCGGACTGGGACTTCGAGTCCTTACTCAAAAGCCCTCATACGTCTTTTACTCATCTATTGCATACATGTATCTTACTTACAACTCTCAATATACGACATGAAAATTAATTCTACCTTTAAGAATGTAATATACAAGAAGGATAAATAATTTAAAAATAAAAACCTTCTAAAAATTAATTAATTTATTAAGTTATTAAATTTAATAATTTAAACAATTACTTATATATTTAACTATTTAATTTGATTTTTGACAATTTTTATAGATATAAATAAAAATCAAAACAATGAGTGCAATTTAAAATTGCTGTTTGAAAGATAAATAAGAAAAAAATCGACTCAGTTCTAATTTGGGTAAATTGCATAAGACCTCCCTGTATTTTAGAAAAATAGCATAAAACCTCATGTGCTATGTTTATAGGCAAAAACACCCCATATGTTATTTAAAAAGCAATAAAATCCTCCCTCTCCGTTAGAAATTAACGGTGAGTGCATTTCACTCGCCTAAATGAGAGTGGATTTCCTTTTCAACACTTTTTAACATTATTTTATATTTACAAATGTCTATTTTACACCTTTGTTTGATATATAAAAAAAATCACTTTTTTAGTTTAAATATATTTTAATAAATTGTATATTACTGATTTATTTATTTATTATTTAGTTTGATGTATTTAATAAATTTATTTATTTATAAAATATATAATTAAATATTAAAATACTTAAAATATATCATTTTTAATTAAATTTTAATTTACAAATCATAATCCAAAGTTTAATATACTAAAATAACTTTTCAAGTTTAAATATTTATATGAATATAAATAAAAGTCAATTTAGAACAAATATATTAATAACAATATTAAATTACTATTTAATTTAAATAATTTATTAAATTATAATTTTATAAATAATATTTAATTACAATTACCATATTTTAAAAATAAAATTTAATAGTTATTTTATTATTTTTAAATTTTGAAAAATTAAATTATTTTTAATTATTTTTCAAAAAATAAAAATTTCAAATTTAGATTGTTTAATATTGTATCTATTTATAAATAAAATTTATATAAAATAAAAAATTAAAAAGGGGGAGGAACCTTCCGGCCAACGAGGGCCTCCCCCCACCTCCTCGCCAACAATCTGAGCGACGGGAGTCGCCCAGACGACCTCCGTCGCCCAGATCGACGGCGACGGATCTAGGCGACGCCTCGTCGTCGCTTGTTTTTCTTGCAGAAGGGCGACGCGAGGTCGCCTGGGCAGCTGTCGTTTAGTATATCTATATATAATATATATATAGATATATAAATTAGCATATATAAATGTGTATATATATACATAATTATATATATATATATAGTATAAAATATATATTTAAAATAATCTAAAATTTGGACCGTCCATTTTTATCTATTGAAGATCAGTGGCTATCATTGCAAGGTATAACATCAATTTTTTAAAAAAATTAACGCTGTTAACACTAATTAACGAATGGAGAGAGTATGTATTATTTTAAAAAATACTGGGTTTTTTTGCCTATAAAATTAATACAGGGGATTTTTAGCTAAAAAATTAAAACACAGGGGGTTTTATGCAATTTACAATTTTGGTTGTTATAAAATTTTAATTAATTAATTAATTAATTAAGTTATTAAATTTATATGATTTAAACAATTACTTATATATTTAACGATTTAATTTGATTTTTGAAATTTTTTATTAGATATAAATAAAAATCAAATCAGTGAGTGCAATTTAAAATTGCTGTTCCAAAGATAAATAAAAAAAAATTCGACTCAGTTTTAATTTTGGTGGTTATAAATTTTTTGATCAGCTCATTTTATTCTCAACATCTCAACACAGAAACCCTAATCAAGAAGAACATTCATCCTTCACAATTTACCGTTGGGAATTTTCCAAAAAAAAAAAAAAAGGAAGTTACCGTTGTGAAATTCCCCTCTCCCGGCGCCAGCATATTAGCCCACTACACTAAAACAGTATAAGAGATTAACATTCCATGAACAGATTTTGAAAAATCAAAGTAGTGCAGAAAAAAAGTGAAAGGGCGCCCACATTGACATGCCCTTCTTCTTTAACAGCGGCGCGGGCCGCATCGTCTCAGGCGCTCGCCGGCCTCCGCCGCCTGCCCTCAGCCTCCGTCTCCTCTTTCTTAAGGTATTTCTTGAGAGTCTGATGTCAACTCAAAGCAAACGATTTTTTTTAAGTTTCTTGCATTCTGAAATTAATAGTATCTTGGTTGAAGAAGTCTGTCTTCCCAACGGAAGATTTAATATGAGTTCTTTTCAAGATCACTGAATTCTTGAATCACACGGCCTTACTCTTTTTTTTTTTTTTTTTATTTGAAGGTCTCGGTTTGTTATTTCAAGGTTCTTGAATTTCAATTACTACGGGTTCAATTGTATGTCTCTGAAGCTCTTTTTTCGGTTGTGTGTTTATGGTGTTGAATTCTTCTGCTGTTGTGTTGCAGCCGCTCAGACTGGAAATTAAGGTACTGAAATTGTTTAAGTTGAACAATTCTTCTTGACGTGTGAGTGAGTGATTGCTGGACCCTAACCTTTGGATTGTATTACATCAGAGGAAACTTGCCAACAGATTAGAAAGAGTAAAATCTGTGGATCTACATCCAACAGATCAATGGTATGTTTTCGGTACAATCAATCAATATGCCTTTTTGCATTCTCGTTCGTCAGTAGTTGCATGTTGCATTTTATATTAACAGCTGGGGAAATGCTCCCTTGTCGATTAAAAAGAACTGCAGAAGATGAAACAATTTGTTTGTGCTTGTTTCTCATACTCAATGGTTTAGATATTTGACAAGTTCTGTTCATATATATTATCAAGTGCGCTGAAGCTTTTCGCAATCAGGTTATAGAATCCAGTTTAAGAGTTTGATATAATTTTCAGTTTACTTAATCTAAGCTATTTTCTGCTTCTGTTCCTTGTTTGCGTTTTCTTGTATATCTTGAATGCTGGCAAGTCTTGGTTATTTGTGGGAGAAGAATTACAGCTTTGAATGCCTTTTCCCCTCGTCTATATTTCTGGAAAATCTATTGATTCCATGATACATGTTCTCACATATCTTCTTTCTTAATGCATATATGTGATTAACTGAAATTTGAGCTTGACTTTAAATATCTCAATTTCCTCTTTGGACTGTAATGAAACTTCCTAAACCAATTGATAATTGCTCAATTGATGGGCCAACAAAATATCATTTCTCAAGTGCATCAAGTATCTGTTCTTATGCCTTTCAATTGGAGAATGAAAATGCTGTATCTGTGTTGTCATCTTCCATGTCTTAGTTACTTTTTAATTTTGTCTTGATACAAAGTACAGAGACAAACACTTGGTTGAATAGATGTCATAGTTTCAATAGTGTCACACAGAATTGCTGTTGCAGGAAATTTAACAGCAGTTCTTTTATTTGCAAGTGTTATCTATTGAAAAAAGCACTATACTGTAAATTTGCTGCAGGCAATGCCGTCACTGAAGTCTCCCTGAAACCCATATTTATTTTAGTTGGTGAGCGAGATATATCTCTTGCTAGTTGCATTAAAACTGTAAGTTATCCGGTAGGTTTTGGGCCCTAACAAATATAGCGATATAAAGGGCATCGCCTTACCTGATACATCATTCTCCAGTAACCTGTAGCATGCATTTATTTGATTCTACAAGTGAAGCATATCGGTTAGTATAGGTTTTTTATACTCGTTTATTAAAAGATTGAAAGCTAGAGTTTGAATTTGGTTTGCCAGTTAGGTGCAAACTAGATACCTCATATCTTCATATTCTTCTCTTCAAGTTTCTAACTGAAAAGTAACCAATGGACCCTATAAATTCTTCTTTACTGATTTTTCTCCTATATTTTGAAATCAAGAACGGCTGAGACCATTAATTTTACACTTTGTATAATTCGAACCAAAATTTGCTGCTCTGATTTCTTTGGAAAGCCATGTTTTCTCCATTCTGGTTTGAAAAGGATAGGATTATGGATTTTTGGGGCTGCTCAAAATGTGAATGATGCAAGTATAGAGTTGAGACCTAAATTGGAGAACAAATATTTCATCTTTTTGTGAATTTATTCTTGGTTCATTTATTATGTTGGGTTTCTTCATGAGCTTGCTTAAAACTTTTTGTTGTTAATACATTTGACATTTTTGTATGATTTACATAAACCATGTTAGTTCATGTTATTAACATCTTACTTTTGAAGGTGTGTATTACACATAGTATGTTGGAACATCTATATTATACAATCATGAATTGTTTTATTTGCGAACTTTGGAAATTAAATGCTATGCTAATATTGTGAAACGGTTGTCCAGATGCCAATTCAAAATATTTTTTCAAGATACTTGGTAAAACTATTGTGAGTGTTATGTATTTCAAGATTTCATCAATGATTTTTAAGGAACACAAGTTTGATAACTCAAATGTATTACTAGAAAAATTTTTTCTCTTGCCCAAAAGATTTGTTTTCCTTGTCAAGTGTTCTTTTGTTTTCACCAAATGTACTTAAAATAAATTTTTTGCTTTTACTCAAAGATTTGTTTTTCATGTCTGAGTACTCTTTTCTTCGCATGTTTTCAAAATCTTTTCTTATATTATCCATGTTTCAAAATCCTCTTTTTTATATTATCTCATGTTTTCAAAATCAGCTTGAATTGCGGAATTTCTCTCAAATTATTTAAGAAAAAGTTACAATGTTTGGAATATTTCCAGATTAGTCATGGATATCATTTAATTATTTTGGATAAATGCATGAAAAGTCACGTGTTTGAATTTTCAAGGAAAATTGCTATTGATTTTTATTTCCGTAAAAATAATTGGATTCAAAACAGTTTTTGAAGTTCTTTGTAACATTTTAAGCTGCATTCAGTTTTCTATTTTTTAGCAAATTGCATTCATCACCATATTTGTTTAAACTTCCAAAAAAGTGCATAATTATCTTTTAAATGATAAAAGTCTTTTAAGATATATATACAAGTGATGTTAAAACAAATAATGAGATTGGCATCTCGACTGTTTTGCAATTTAGTGTGCGGTATTTTATTTCCGAAGTTCACATGATTGTGTAATATTGATTTTTTCCAACAAATTACTGTGTGATACACCTTCAAATGTTAGATGTCAATGATATGGACAAATATGGTGGTTTTGTAAAATTTGTACAAAAATGCAAATGTATGACAAATAAAAAGTTCTAAGGAAGCAACATGGGACCAAAACCTAACATAATGAACAAACCGAGAATAAATCTACAAAAATATTGGAGTATTATTTCTCGTTTAGGCCTCAACTCCTTGCGCCCGTCATGTTTAAAGTGGCCGTGGAATTCATAATCCTATTGCTTTCCACATTAGAATGTTGAGAACATGAAGGCTTAATAGAAGAAATTAGACCGGCTTTTGGGTTTGAAGTATACAAAGAGTAATAAAATGGTCTCAACATTTCTTGATTTTTTAATATCGGAAAAAATTGGTAGAGTTGAAAATGGATGGGGACAAAGGTTGCTTTTTGGTTAGAAATGGCAGAGAGGAAGAGATAGATATAGGTTGTCCTATAGTTTATACATGCCATTACTTTGCTCATGTTTTCTTCTTTGTTTTTTCAGTTAAGTTGCCGGTGTAGCAATGCATCAGTTCCCCCATGTCAGCTCGGGTTCAAGCTACGAGCCTCGTGCATTCTGGAGGAAATTAGCAACCGTCAGTGAAGAAGACAAAGTCTTGCCTCTACTGTAGTTAAGGATCAATCATGTTTGTAGTATATTTCTGAATTGCTTATGACAAAAGAAACACCGGAGAGTTATTTTGTATATTTCTAGTCCACAAGCACCATATTTCACACTCCATCCAACGCTTCTCTCACATCCTTAACATTATTATTTATTCTAATCCTTAAAATATTAAAATAATAAGACGTTGATCCCATGTGAAATGACATTCATACTTTTACTCAAGTAATCTTTGTAATAATTTATAAAAATTAGTTATCAAAGAATAACATTCTCAGAAAAGAAAATTATTTAATAGTTCTAATACCTTCAAACTACTTCGACAATAATACATACAATACAAAATTAAAATAAAATTATAGTTTGACATGATCAATTTGTTAGAAGATATATTTTAACAATATAGGAATGGAAGACAATTTTTAGCATGATCAAAACCAGAAAGGGAAACATATAGCAACATATGTCTTCCTTACGTCTCTCACGCATTTCTTACTTTCTAAACACTCTACATCTACAATCACGTTATCACGTGTTCATATACTCACCATATTCAATTTTATCACATTTATCTACTTTTCTATCTTCATATTCTCGAAATCCAATACTAACTTGGGTGTCGGAGTGCTAACGCCTTTTTTACAGGTCCCCCTTCAAGATTGACATTCAGTTCAGCCCAAGCTTGAACGATTGTCCAAACCCCTTGGACCCTTGCGTTTTTTTAACGCATCAATACTAATTAAGGATTTATTCACTTTAGACTATTTTTTGTAAAAAAAAAAAAACTAATAGTAGTATATCTATAAATTTAAAACTATCTATTAATAAATTTGATATATGTGATCCAAGGGTTTGGGCCCAATATATATTTTAGAGAGGCCACGACTCTAGGAGGGAGAGGCCCACGACTCCCCTAACTAGCCCAACAACATGTATGAAAAAAAGGCTCAATTGCCGCCAGCCCCAGTCCAAGGGCGCGGCCCAGTAGATGTCAGCCATTGCAGGCTCCACGTAAAGCGTCCACCTAAGCCGCCACCTAGGATCACTCATCCTCCCTAGAAGACACGGGTCAGGGAGACCCCCTCAGCACCCCAGACTCCTAGGCAAAGAAGAACTCCTATTACATTAGGGAGTGTCCAGAGAGCCCTCGAAAACAATGACTCCCTTTTTCCCAAGAGGAACTTGCATTACAACCATATCTACAAAGGATTAAGGGATAAGATCATACAAGCATCTTATCTTAACCACTCCTATCCACTCACCTGAAATCTTGGGACCGTGCAGACCCCTATCCGAGGGGACACCCCCTCTATATATACAGGTTTTGTATCAGACAGGGGGACTCTCTTCTCTCCTGAATTTTCTGCTCTCATAATTGCTACCATGATAATCTCTTTGCACTTTGAATACGATTTATCTCGCGAATTTAATTATCTTATCACGATTCTTCATCTCGATTCAATTTCTTTCAATTATTTTCTCTTTAAATCGGTACTAACTTGAGCGTCAAAATGCTAACCCGTTGTTTTGCAGGTTCCGTCTCCTAAGCTCTTCTCTCTCGTGGACCCGACCCAGATCACAAGTCCAAGCTCATTGGACCCATGCTACTTTCGCATGCATCAATTGGTGCCGTCTATGGGAACACATAGTTCAAGATGTGACTTTCAATGGAAGCCCTCAGTAACACCGTGAACAAGCAGAAGGCCATCGATACCTCTGGAAACACCTAAGCTCTGTAGGTGGTTATCGGGATGCCCCCTACTGCCATTACTGGAGGATCTACTCCTGCCACTTTGGTACCGACACCACCACCTCCTAGGGTTGTAAGCCATACAACTGATCCCCCACGCCACAGCACCTCCTCGAACACCTCTACGGAGGAACTGTCCCAACTTTGTTGGGAGCTATCCAGCAGATAGACTCGATCGGTGACTCAGGAATCGGTAGCAGCACTGGGGCTCGTGTAGCTACCCCATCGGACGTGGATGCCTCTGTAGAAGAAGCCGATTGAGACATTCCTGTACCCATGCCCCCAGATTCGAGGAGCACCCGAAGATGAACGACAAGGCATCCCTTTTTTCGAAGCCGTGATGGAGGATGAGCTTCTGGCAAACTACCGCACCCTGGCCATTGTTGAATATAACGGCACAACTATGGATGGCAATTTCAACTCGGACCCGAAAAATTCGCCCCGGACCCACCCGGGGCTAATTTTTCGGGTCCGGGGCGGGTCCGGGGCCAATTTTTTTAGCCCCGGCCGGGTCCGGGGCGGGTTACGGGTCCTGTCCCGGACCCGCCCCGAACCCGCCCATTGGACCCGACCCGGGCCCGCCCTTTTTTATTAAATATTATTAATATATAATATATTATAAATAAAAAATTTATTGTATTATATATATATATGTGAATCCTAAATAATTTTTGTATGTACCCAACTGTACAAAAATACCAAAAATAGAAAAAAATAGTTGATAAGAAATTTAATAATTTACATGTAACATGAACGTATTTTTTGTCTTATCCAATTCATTTTAGATTGAAAATTATATTAAAGTATTTAAATCTAAACTGATATTATTTATTAAAAAATATTAATGTAATGTATTCTTTGTTTATCCAATTCATTAAAGTTTGTAACTATATTAAGGTATTAAAAATATTTAATAGTTATTAATATTAATTAAAAAATAAATATAAGTTATTTTTTAAAAGTTGTTGATCTCATTATATACAAAAATAATAAAAAATATTTTAATTTATCCATACTAATATAAAAAGAAAAGAGGTTCCACACTCACAAATGACGGTTAATGACACCGTCGCACCAATTTTTTGTAAAGTCAAAAATACCCATCAACTAATAAGATAACTAACTTATTCAACTCTTCAAATTATATAATTAATAAATTATTTCTTCTTTTTATCTATATCTGTACTAATATAAAAAAGGAATTCCTTATACACTCACAAATGAAAGTTATCGTGACACCGCCGCATCATTTTTTTGAAATCCAAAATTAGCCTTTTTATTATCTATTCTATCTATCTGTATTTATATCTTTTATACTTATATCTAAACTATATAGAAAAAAGATGCAATTGAACTAATAATATAACTAACTTATTTAAATTATTAAATTTTATTTTAACTGATAAATCAGTTTCTTTTTTTCTATCTTTCTTTTTTAAATTTAATATATTGATTTACATATTTTACTCTTATATAATGTTTTTTAAAGTATGAAAATTATTTATTATGCACGCAGGGACGGCGTGCCAATGGCTAGTTGTTATAAATATAAACTACTAATTAGTTTAGTAGTAGTAATATATACCAAAAAATAAAATAAAATTCATACTGAATAATTTAAATTGTAGAAAACTAAGAAAAGTATCTATTATATGAAGTAATGTAATTGAAATACATAAAAATATTTTACAGTTGACATTTATATATATTCACAATCTATAATAACTTATAAATTTATATTTCATAAATGTTATTATTACATTGATGTAACTATCATCTTATATTGTTGAACAACATAAGTTGATTTGGCCGTTAAAATTCAAGACGGTGTATCGTTCAATCAGGCCATGTGATTTAAATCACACCGTCCAATATGATCCAATTGACATAATCTTATATATATTTGAATTTGGTATGAATCGGGTGCCGGAATTTTAAAATATCGTAATTATTTGATTAAACTTATTGTTATCTTATTATAATTAAAATACTTAAAAATTTTCAACTATCATCATTATTATTATTACTATCATTATCTCTAGATTAATTCATAAGAATCACTAAAAATAAAAATAAATTGCATAATACATATATGTATCTTGATATAAATATAAAACTTAGAAATAGATATTAAAATTAATTGTATTCTTTGTATAATATAAAATTTAATTTTTTATATTCTTTGTATAATATAATTTTTATTAACTAAAATAATAATACAATAATAATTTTAAAAAAATTAAAATGCTCTCTTCAAAAAAAAAATCAATTAAAATATTAATTAAAAACTAAAAAATGAAAAGACCCTATTAAAATTAAAAGAAAAAAGAAAAGCCTCATTTCCTCAACCACATCCTCATGTCAATTCTCAATTGTCAAAATTCAAAACACTCAAAACCCTCAATTCTCAATTTCTCATTTCTCCTCAGCCGGTCAGCCACTCTTCGCCGTCGTCGCCGTCGTCACCGTGCCCACCTCGTCGCCGTCGTCGCCGCTCACCGTCGCTCAGCCCACCTCGTCGCGTGAAAGCTCAGCCCACTTCGTCGCCGTCGTCGTCGTGAAAGCTCAGCCCAACTCGTCGCCGTCGTCGCCGCTCACCGTCGTGGCCCTCAGTATGCTATCTTCCACCACATTACTCTTGATTATATAGAGTAAAGTTTAAGAAGGACAAACTTATGCACAATAAGTTTCTTTGTTTTGCGTCAAGTTAGTCGTCATTTCTTCTAGATTCATGTGGTTGTAGATTTGACTGCATAAGTTCATTGCACTTCGTCTCCTTTACCCTTTCCCTGTCTCTCAAATTCTTTAAATTCTCTGGTTGGGGCGGGTTGGAGGGCGGGGGGCGGGGGGGGCGGCGGGCGGGGCAGGGGCGGGGCGGGTTATGAATCTTGCTGAAATTTAATGGGGCGGGTCTCGGGTCTGGGCGGACCCGTACCAGACCCGCCCCATTGCCATCCATAGGCACAACAAACCCTCAAGAGCATCTTTCACGCTTAAAAAATGCAGCTCTCTTATATAGGTACATGGACGGGATCAAGTGCCGCGTCTTTGTCACCACATTTGCCAAAGCTGCTAAGCAGTGGTTCAACCAACTGCCTATGGGAGTCATTGGAAGTTTCCAAGAGTTTCGATCTTTGTTCTTATCAATTCGCCAGCAATCGAAAACTTAGGAAAATAGAGCTTAGCTTGTTTGTCGTACCCCAGAAGGATAATGAACCTCTAAAGGAATACCTACAAAGATTTAACACCACTGCACTGGAGGTGTCTTCTGTTACTCAAGAGGTGAAAGCCAATGCCTTCTCACAGGGACTTTTGGACGGGGACTTCTTCAAATCCTTGGCCAAGAAACCTGTATCGAACTTTGATGTTCTCTTAGGGAGAACTACAAGTACATTAACATGGAAGACACCCAAGCCGCTAAGAAGGAGAGCTGTGGAGAGAAAAGAAAAGAGGCGAAGGAGAAAGCCCCCTCCAAAAAGCCTCGAATAGAGGTTCGTGACAAGAAGTACCCCTTCCAGAGTGTGAACGCAGTATACACTCCATTAAATGTACCTATCACCCAAGCCCTTTTGGTTGTCGAAGGAAAATACCTATTGGCTAGACCCAAATCGTGGAAGGACGGTCAGCACCATCTCAAGTCTAAGAAGTTCTATCATTTTCATAACGATTATGGCCATACTACTGAAGAATGTCGGCACCTCAAAAATGAAATCGAATGACTTATTCAAAATGGATATTTACAAGAATATATGTTGGGAGAAGGCTCGAGGTACGGGACTCTATCAGAAGTGGGAAGACGACAAAGCAAAATAGGCGAAGACCCCCAGTCCAGACTATTTTCTTAAAGAAGGTGCCAAGCATGCTTCAAGCAACAGGGCCGAGGCCAATGATCCCTCTCATAAAGGAGTCATATGTATGATAGTAGGAGGACCGGTAGGAGGGGACTCCCTTCATGCTCATAAGGCACAAGTCAGGGAAACACATGATATATATTTGAAGGAAATACTAGATGTGGATGTGATGGAAGACACCCTTCATCCAATTCGGACGAACAGAGAAATCGGGACCAAAAACTCCGCATAATGACGCTCTAGTCATCACCACCTTACTTGCCAATATGAATTGGGCGTATTTTCATAGATTCCATAAGCTCACAGAAATACTTTTCGGAGAAGCTTATGACCAGACGCAGCTAGGGGACACCCCATAAAAAGGTGAATACCTCTTTGTACGGGTTCGTCGGAGAAGTAGTCCATCCATGGTGTATGATCTCACTTCATTTGACGTTGGGGACCTAGTCTCCCCAAGAGACATGCATACTAAAGTTCCTAGTGGTAGACGTGCCGTCCGCTTACCACGCCATCTTAGGGAGACCTGCCCTCAACACTTTCCAAGCTGTAATCTCTACGTTTCATATGAAGATCAAGTTATTAGTACATGGAGGCGTGGGAGAAGTTCAAGGAGACCCCTTTTAGTCATGAAATGTTATATTGAAGCCGTACGTAAATGAAAAAAAGAAGTACCGAGGAGACCTACAAGGAGGTCCTTTCCAACAAGCGAGGAAAGGGAGCTCGACAAGAAGAAGAATCCGAGGAAGGGGAGGGGACATCCCCAAGGTTCAGCCAACGGAAGAATTATTGAATATCGAACTTTCACCAGGGGATCTACGAAAAAAACACGAATCGGTTCCCAAATGGATAACATGATTTGGAAGGAAGTAATCCAATGCTTACAGCGTAACATTGACATTTTTGCATGGACCCCGCAAGAGTTGGAAGGGATTGATCGTAATCTTATCACCCATCATCTTAACATAAATCCTGATGCTAAGCCAATAAAAATAAAAGAAAAGACATTTTGGACCTGAGAAGGACAAGATAATCCAAGCTAAAGTAGACAAATTAATGGCGGCAAGATATATCGAAGAAATACAATCCCTGAATGGTTCTCCAATGTCGTCCCGGTACCTAAACCTGGAGGGAAATGGAGATTGTGTGTTGACTTCAGAGACCTCAACAAGGCATGCCCTAAAGATTTCTACCATCTACCCCGAATTGATCAATTGGTTGATTCTACTTGTGGGTGCGAATTGTTGAGCATGATGGATGCATCACAATGATACCATTAAATCATATTGGCTCCTAATGAACGTAAAAGGGTCAACTTCATAACTTCGCTGGCATTCTGTTATGGCCATGCCTTTCGAACTAAAAAATGCGGGAGCTACTTACCAACGCCTGGTGGATAAGATATTTCATCATAGATTGGGAAAAATGTTGAGGTCTACGTGGACGATGTGTTAGTCAAAAGCAAAGAAGCTTGAAATCACGTTGCAGATTTGGAAGGGACATTTATATTTTGAGAAAATATAGAATCACGGAAAATGTGCGTTCGGAGTAAGGGAGGCCGCTTCCTCGGTTTCATGGTCCCTCAAAGGGGGATCGTAGCCAATCCACTAAAAAATAAAAGCCATCTTATGCATAACGCACCAACCAATATTAATGAAGTGCAACGATTAATAGGAAGGATCGCTGCACTAAGTCGTTTTATTTCCTAGCAGGGAGACCCTCTACCTGTACCTTTCAGTCACTCCTCAGGCAATTGGCTCTGTTATCGTCCTTGAGGAGGAAGAAAAATAAATGCCGATTTATTACGTCAGTAAAGTGCTTAATGGATGATGTGTGTCGAATCCACAAAAAATATTCCTACTAAAAACTTGTGAAAGTAGTGAGTAGGGTCGAATCCACAGAGATTGATTTTAAATTAATTCCTTAAAAGATAAAATAAAAAAAGGGGGGAGTTTGTTTTAAAATCTAATTCTAGAATTAAATAGAAGAAAATACTTAAAAAGAGAGTAGTCCAAGTAATCTCCTCTGCTGAAAATTGAAGAATGTCTGTGGTTAAGTGGCTGGAAACAAGATTCCACTCGGACAATAGATGGGAAACCGCCAGATTTAAAATGCGAGTTGCTCGTTTTTTGTCACAATGAGGGGTCCTCTATAAAAAGTCTTACACGCACCCCCTAGTTCGATGTCTGTCCCAGCAAGAGGGACTCCATGTCCTCAAAGAAATACATAGCGGATGTTGTGGAGTTCACAGAGGAAGTTGGATACTAGCTAATAAGGCTCTCCGAGCAGGATATTTTCGGCCAACCATGAAGCAAGACGCGAAACAGTTAGTGAGTAAATGTGAACGGTGCCAAAAACATTCTTCCCTCATGCATCAACTGGCAGAACCACTTACCACTAAGTTATCACACCTTGTCCCTTCGCACAATAGGGAATAGACATAATAGCTCCTTTTCCTCTAGCCCCTAGCTAGAGAAAATTCCTTTTAGTCGCAATTAATTATTTTACTAAATGGATGGAAGCAGAGCCTTTTGCTCGCATCACCGAAGGGAAGTGATGAAATTCATATGGAAAATCATCATCTGTCGCTTTGGACTCCCTGGGGAAATAATTTCTGACAATGGTCGGCAATTCCAATGACGAAAAATACAAGAATGGTGTGATGGATTACATATAAAATGAACATTCACTTTCGTATCACACCCCATTCCAATTGGCAAGTTGAAGTCACCAATCGCATTTTAGTGCAAGAAATCAAAAGAAGATTAGAAGAGTCGGCAAAAACTGGATAGAAGAATTAACTAGTGTTCTATGGGCGTATAGGATAACCCCTCGAGGGTTTACAAGGGAAAACCCCTTCATATTAGTTTACAGAATGGAAGCCATGATCCTTGTTGAGTTAGGGAGGCCTTCTCATAGAATTATGCACTTCTCATAAAATCATAACACAACTCCTTAAAGAATACCTGAATTTCATTGAAGAATTAAAGGAGAAAGCCTTTATTCGCACACAGAGGTATAAAATCCATAATCAATGCCTATAACAAAAGAATGAAAAGTCAAAATTTGAGGACTTGGTATTGCGTAGGATGGACACTTTAAAACCAGTCGGAAAATTGGACCCTACTTGGGAAGGGCCCTATAAAGTTACGGGAATAATAGACAGGGGAACATATGAGCTAAACGATCTTGAAGGACGCCCCCTACCTCGCCCATGGAGTATACACAACCTCAAAAAGTATTATGTATAGAGAGGGACGCCCTCTTCATCACTTGAGTCCTCCTGAATAACACCCCCTAAATAACTTTGGAGGGCAGCCCCTCCTAAAGCTCTAATCCTCCAGAAGGATGTTCTCTAATATCCTCCCGAAGAATACCCTCTAGTGTTGGGGACAACCCCCTATAAAGGTACAACATTCTTTCTAATTTTGACATATTACAACAAGGCGAGGCAAAAAAACTCTCATAGGAGTAAGCTCTGTCAAAAAGTCATACAAGCATCCGTCATCGGACAGGGACTCCGAGTCCTTACTCAAAAGCCCTCATACGTCTTTTACTCATCTATTGCATACATGTATCTTACTTACAACTCTCAATACGACATGAAAATTTATTCTACCTTTAAGAATGCAATATACAGGAACCACACGTACAAGGACGCCTCCTACAGAGAGAGCATCCCCCATTACAGGCCTTTCCGGTCGAGACATGGATACCCTATTCATCAAGCAGCATGATATAAGCATGATGTAGTAAAAGAGATAACATCACATTATGACCCCGACCTAAAGCAGGGCCCGGGATAAAGTAAAGAACATCATCCACAAAAGAAAAGATAAATTGTTTAATCTCCATTCTTTATGGAGCAAAGAAAAGCAGAAGCAAGAAAAAAGAATTTGTTCTTAGCCAAGGGAGGGGGTCAGATTACATCTCTTCCTTATCATCCCCATAAGCGGGGCCTTCTTTTCTTTCAGTCTTATCACTCGAGGGAGAAATATCCACGAAAACTGAATGGAGTTCTTCATCAATAACCAAGGGACCATCTCCTTTCATGGGGTCCTAAGCTCCTTCCTTCGAGAGGTCCCCCGCTATATAGAGTCAATTGCTGCTGCAGGAGAGGGACCCCTCTTCATATCGGTGGCAACTTCCCCAAGACACGGTCTAATGTCTCCTCTGCAAAACACACCCCCAACATCAATACGATTTTCAAATATTTGCAAACAGATAAAGAAATAGGAACAAAATAACCTGAGTTGGGGGGAAAATCACCGCTTGCAAAAGCTGAAGCAAAAAGTTGGAGAGCATTTCCTATAGCAGCTTCAAGGTCGAGGAAAGAAGATTCCTCTCCATTAGGAGGGTACCCATTCGCCATAAATTGTTCTTTGCAAGCTGTAAAGCCATGCTCGAAGTAAGGACGGGCGACTTTATCCAATTGCACTTGATACTTCGAGGACTTCTTGAACATCTCCATACGGTTGGCCCAGTATCCCTCCAAATAGCGCTGCTCATCCTCAGTATCGGGAAAACCCAACTCCGCCTTCGCTACAGCCTTTCTGAGGGTTCCCTCATGCCCTGTCACCTCTTTCCTCAACTTCTTCAACTCTTTTTCCTGTTGTTGGTTGCGGTTGATGACCTCCTTCAGTTTGGCAACATCAGTATTCAAGACCTCAACTTTGTCCTCCAATTTTCGCCGTTGGGATTCGTTTCGGGAGATAGGAGAAATTCCTGAATGACGAGAAAAAAGTTCCTCACATACCGAGATCTCTTGCACATGAGGATGATATTATGAATATCATAATTAAAGAAGAAATACACCATTTTGAAAAAAATACCTTAAGGACATAGGAGGAGGCTATCCCCTCTAACTTTCTTGGGACAGGGGTGCCAATAATTGCCTGTTACCCAAAAAATACACCCCCTGCATAAGCTCATTTGCCAGAGAAAGGTTGCTCTCCCTTTTGACTCTGAGATTGAGAGGTATGCGCAATAG
>JACGWL010000218.1:0-13384 GCA_034509725.1 Sesamum angolense
GACCCGAGCTAAGTCAGGCCTTGAAAGGTCCGCAGTTGGTTGATCCATTCCTCAAAGGTTTCCCAATTTAGTAGGCAATTGTGAACAAGGCATTTTTTCTCAAACAAATGAAAGGTATGCAGGCAACGATCCACACAGGGGCAATGGGGGACTCAATTTTTTTTTTCGGTAACGTAAATTCCATTAAGTAAGTACAAATAGGTACAACAATCGGATGCCATCAGCGTTCAAGGCGGTATCCCTGACAGGCCAGGGATTCGCCAAAGTCGATATAATCCTCGCGAACTAACAGAATCAAGTAATTCTATGCTAAGTATCTTCTGCCTAATCGCGTTCAATCGCATTCCTAACAATCGTGGCCTCGGCCGTGTAAATATGCCTAAAGACTCTTTGATTACGTTCCTGCCAAATATGATAGACAATAGTGCCAATATGCTCTGTAAGCCTGGACTGTGTGTCGGCCATATACCTCTTCGAAGCCAAGTAATATCCTCCCTATGCACGGTTCGGCCAACTAAAGCGAACAATGCTCTTCAATACTCGGATACACCGTCGAGAGTAGCTGACCGAAAAAATAGGTGCTCATGCGTCTCCGCACGTCGCACAACACACAACCCCACCCTAAGTGAGATAGCCATGGTTTATCCATCGTCGAAAGTTTCTCAAGAATAGCCAACCATAGAAAAAGAATACTTAGGGATCTTACAAGGGCCTAATAGTAATGAATACATCCTACTTAGGTCCCGGACTCCGGATATATCATAGACAACCTTCGTAGAGAAGTCGCCCCTCGCCATAGAATAGAGTCGCTACCATTGTGAATGTCGGTAGCACGTGTATGATTTTCAATGCATTCCATATCCGTGATAAGAGGCCAGCGCCAAGCTCCATCCACAATAACCGTTGAAAGTTTTGCTGCGCAGGAATGTTTGTGCCTGCTGGGGCCACACGGAAACGCTGGATCAATGGGCCGAGACTATGCCAGGGGTCATGCCAAAGAGAAAAAGATTCCCATCACCAATCTTGAGCTCAATGTAAGGAAGAAGTGCTGATCGTAATCGAAGAAGCTTCCTCAGCCCCAGAACAACCCTTGACATCCACCGTCCATACTGATTTGTGTCGGAGATGATTATGAAAGCAATCCATCGCACCCAAATGGACGACTGTTTGCCTTGGTTCACATTCCAAAGATGGCGACACATTAAGAGCTTTGTTGAGTGCTAGGATATCGGATTCTAGCCCCCCTTCCTCTTTCGGTCTGCACACACTACTCTATGCCACCTTTGGATTACCCCACTGTCGAGTTTCCTTTCCACAAGAAATTTTCGATCCGTTCTCAACTTCCGGATGACCCTTTCGGTAATATGAAGGCCATCGCCAATAAACATTAAGCGACATAAGCACTGATTTGATTAACTGGAGCCTCCCTGCGAATGACAACTGAATACTATCCAACCTTTAATCGACTATCAACTTTAAGGAGGAGGGGATGGCAATCCAAGATAGATTAGCCGTGAGGCTAAAAGAGGAGACGAGGTACCTAAGGGGGAAGTGACCCTCCTGGAACTGCAGAGCTGCAATTAGTGCTCCGCTCTTCCTGTGCTGACCGGGATAAAATGAGCTGGCCCTCTGTGGGTTAGCATGAAGGCCGGATAGGTTGGCGAATTCATCTAACCCACGTCTAAACACCTGACGAGGCCCACATCGGCCTTGCAAAATAGCAGGAGATCATCGGCAAAACATAGCTAAAATAAACCAAGCTCCTTGCAACGCCATTGGTATGAGAATCCCTCATTTTGATCAATAAGTTGTTGCATTATCAACTGCAGGACTTCCATGACCAGAACGAACAAGAACGGGACATCAGATCCCCCTGTCGCAACCCCTAGCACCCTTGAAAACACCCGTGAGGGTTCCCATTAATGCACACCGAGAACATAGGAGTAAACACACTCCTCGATCCAACAAATAAAGATGTCCGGGAATCCAAACAGTTGGAGCGCAGCATAAGGAAATCCCATTCGACCGTGTCATATGCCTTCCTCAGATCAACTTTCAATGCACATCTCTTCGGTAGTCCTGTCTATTATACCTGTGAACATCCTGGGCAGCAGAATGTTATCACCAATAGAACGGCCGGAACAAAGCATTCTGGGATGGGTCTGATCATCGCATCTAACACCAGTCTCAAGCGCTGTACAATTATCTTAGTAATAACCTATAAAGCACGTTACACATGATATGGTCGAAAATCTGACACACAAGTTCGCAACCGTATAGGGATGAGAGCAAGCATAGTGGTGTTGACTTGCTTCAACAGACGCCCTGTAGTAAAGAATTCCATGATTGCTTTAACCACCTCGTCGCTATGACAGGCCAAGCAGCTTTATAGAAACCGAGAGTAGCCATCCGGTCTGGCGCCTTGTCTCTGCAATATTGAAGAAGGCATCCTTGACTTCCTCCCGTGTAGGCCGTTGTACAAGCACCTTGCACTCAGCGGGGTTACAACATGCGGGCCAGGGTCGTAAGTATTCAAATCTATGTACTCCCGCCGTCTCTCACCTCCGAGTAGTCACTGATAGAAAGATACAAATTCATCCACTACTTCATCCTACTCGGTGAGTGCTCGGCCAGCCTCATTCGCAATCTGGAACACCTTCTTGGATGCTCTTCTCATGGCCACCTTTCGGAAGAAGATTCTCTAGCATTGATCTCCACCCTTTAACCATTGAATCTTCGCCTCTGTTGAAGCATGACCTGTTCCAGCTTAGTAGCTTGGAAGAGACCATCTTCCCAACACTTCGAGTCGGATCAATAATGTATTGTGTCTATCCGTTTGTAACAGTTGCTGCACCGTACCAAGGAATTCAGCCGCGAGTTTGACATTCATAGAGAGTCTCCTTTCTTCTTTCTAAGTGTACGAAAGACCGCTTCAGAGCTCGCAGTTTCCGTGTAACTGCATACATATTAGTTCCTGCAATTTGATGCTGCCAAATATCCTGCACTGAAGCCGTGAATTCCGATGACATCGTGAGATAGTTGTCGAATCGAAACATACTGACCGTATGAGAAACAGTATCTACTCGGATCACACACGGAGAATGATCAGAGGTCCGAGCGTTAAGACAGTGGTAATGCGAACACGGCCACTGTCTAGCCAAGCATCATTAACAATCAGCCTATCAAGACGTTTCCATAGGCTACGGTCTCCTTCACTGCAATTATGCAAGAAAACCGCTCTCCTTGTACCGGTAGGTGGATTAATCCAGTGTCAAGGATACAATCTCTGAACTGAGTCATAGCCAATTGAATATCAGCTGAGGATCCACACACTCACTCATATCAAGTAGGTGTTGAAATCCCCGACAATCTACGGTTCATCAGAGATAGAGTGAGCCAGTGTCATCAAATTTTGCCATAACCCGTCTACCAATAGTATCATTTGCTCCATAAACCACGGTGGCTAAGACAGACAAGTGAGCACACCGAATAGTAATACGACAGTGTATAAACTGTACATCCAATTCTAACACAAGCACATCAAGCAGTTCATCATCCCATGCAAGCCAAATCAGGTTACCCGGCCCATTATAATTAGTAAACCAAGACCAATGTGGTAAAAAAATTTGAATACGCGACACATTAACAGCAGAGACTCGAGGTTCTAAAAGTCCAAGGAATTGTAACCTGAATTCGGATACAAGCTCCTTCACCGCCACTTGATGGTCTTGTCTGTTCAACCCTCGAACATTCCAGATGCCTGCATTCATCACGTAACAATAGGCAAGGGGCTGCTTATAGGACCCCGGTCGGAAACACCTGCATCATCATCAGCGAGCAATAAAACATCAAACGGATTATACACAACAACCGCTTTCCCTTATCGATAATCTCATCAGGTGTAGCTCCATTCGCATCCATCCCAGCTCCAACCTCCCGTGCTACCGAAGGCTTTCAGTCAGCACCCTTAGTCACGTCAGGCCGGCTTACCGGCGGCTGCACGTCCGCTTCTGAACATACACCGAAATAGGCGATTTGTCAATCTTTCTAGCATCCGGGCATGCAGACGTCGAGTGGCCTAATGACATACAATTCTTGCATTTCGTGGCACCCACTCATACTCTACTCCACCTTGCATGGTACTTCAGTTCCGTCTCCTCTGCATCATAATAATGAGGTGCTTAGGTAGAGTTTGACGAAATATCAAGCATCACACATACTCGAGCAAAGTCCAGTCTCGTGCATGCCTAGTGATGGTATCTTGATATAGCGGCGACCGACCCGCTCGCAACCGTACTTAGTCCATCATCGGTCCAAAACTCGACCGGTAAGTGGCGAAGCCTAATCCACACCGGGACTTGTGTATGTTTGTGTTTCCGCAAAACCATGCCTGGTTCCCACCGTTGAAGAACAATCGGTTGGCCTTGAAACAACCAAGGACCCCTTCGATGACCTCCTCCATCGTAATTTCAGTCTTAAATTGAAAGAAATAGAAACCATTAGACGTTGCCGTAACCGTCTTGACATCCAAACCGATCGTACATACTCGTTAAGATGATGATAATATGGTTTGCGGCCTAAGAAATATCCCACCGCCGTGTTTATCCCACCGGTGTGATCCCTCACGAACTACATCAATGGACGACCTTACAACAATTTCACCATTTTGAATACTCGGATTCACATAAGACAACGTTTTCCTAGTCGAATTATTAAATGATGCAGCAAATTTATCACAAGAAAAATCTGAACCTTGTGTATATAATGGTACGTTACCTATAAAAATCCCCGTCGACGGCATCGTACGATGAACTCCTGCAGCAGCAGGCACCATTTCATCGACACTCCGACGCGGTGGTTCTAGTATTGCTGGATTACCCGACGACAACAGCACCCTTTCACGATCAGCAGCCATGGCGACCGGTGGCGCTTCACCCGGCGGCAATGGCCGAGTCGGGAAATCCCCATGCTCGGCAACGATGGAAGTTTCCTTCAATGGCTTCGGCGTGGAGAGCGAGTTCAAAGACCGACGCGACGTGGCAATCGAAGCGCCGCACGCCGCAGCTGCCAACGTTACAATCGAAGTCTTCAACTGTGGCTCCACGTTACACGAGGACAGCGCCGCATTGTTGAGACCGAGGGCAGCTTGAGCAGCCGTTGACTTACCAAAAGCCGCGGGAGCAGCTGTCAAGCCGACGCACGCCTCAGCCGCCAATGGTTCCCAATATGTGGTAGTCGCCGCCCTAAAAGTCAGCGCCACCCTAGAAGTCGGCGCTGCAGCAGAACTATGCGGCTCCCCCCCCTTTGTCAAACATTGCGCTTCGGCTCCCCTTTGTCAAACATTGCGGCTGCGGCTGCGGCTCCCCTTTGTCAAACATTGCGGCTGCGGCTCCCCCTTTGTCAAATTGCGGCTGCGGCTCCATATGTCAACATTGCGGCTCTGCGAAACCCAAGGTCGGCGCAGCACTATTGAGAACGGCTTGTACACCGTTGACCTCGAAGGACGTGCGGGCTGGACGTGATGTCAGCGGAAAAGGCGTCGGCTGCCTCGTATGGACCGGTCGGAATCCGCCATGGCGGCCATTTCAATCTCACCCAAGTTTCTTTATCCATTTTATCTTTATGTTCTTCAACTCCTCCATGGATTGGGAGTCCCATCGTCAATAACCGCGAAGCTAGTTCGAAGAATTCTTTGATGTTAAACTCGGCTTTGAGCTTCTCCATTATCGAATCACCTTCATCCTTCGGAGGCATCGTCGGTGTGGCCGAATCAGCACCGTGGACTCCTTCTTTAAGCTCACCATCGACACTTTCATCCACCATTTTCGAAACTCCTCCAGCCCTCGTGACAGTAGCCGGAACATCCATGACAACGCCATGTCCGCCGTCAACAATTTTATCATCTTCACCTTCATCCACATGGTCGCTGGTGCATTGGAATTGTTAGAGCTAATGTGTGTTTTTGGTGTAGTGTGTGAGAGAGAACTGAGAGAATTTTCTTCCATTGTTTAACTTCTAGTTTAATGGGGGACTCAATTTGAGGATCAAAATCAGGGTCCATTTAAAAACTCTCATGTGGAAGCTATCAAATATCCATTCTCCTCTAAGCCAAATTCTAGAAAAATCCTCTTCATTTGATAAACGAATAAGCACGTGTTTGAAATTTAGCCTCCCAACAGAAACATTACCTTTCAAGCCAAGTTTAACAATACGAATTCGTAGAAAATTCATATTCGGGAGTCCATGAGAAAACTTACCGACAAGTGCAAATTTTAAACTAGCGGCAAGGTCCGCCGTCTCTTCGGGGGAGTAGATAATACTGGTTCGCCTTGTAGCTAGAATCTGAACCAATCCGCCTCATAGCATCGTCTTGGAACGTCTTCTTTGCCGCCCGCACGGGGTCATGTTGGAAGTGAGCTGCTGCCGGTTGCTGTGTGGCCTTGGCGTACGACAGTTTTGGGGTTTTGGCTGCAGATTATGAACCTCTTCCATCTTCTTCAGTGAGACAGTTTTACAGCATAACTCGGCGACGGGGTTGGCTGGAGCAGTGGCGGGGACTGTTGACGAAAGCTGAAAAAAGAAAGAAAGAAAACAGAGAGAAGCAGAAACTGAAATTCACTGGAGCAGTGGTCGAGCTGCAGTGGGTCTGAAATTGGGCCGGTGGCAGAGGCAGCTCGGTTGACGAAATGGGTGGGTGACGACGTTGCCGGCGACGAAGAACTGAGAATCGAGAAAATAAAAAAAAATTAGGAAAAATCGACACGGTGGTCGAAAGTAGCTGGGTGTCTGATGTGGGAGTCAAGGCTGGGGGTTGAGTAGAGGCGTCTGAAGGTTGGGCCAGTGGTGGTAGCTCCGATGACGGGAATCCGCCGAGAAGGAAAGAAAAAAATCAAAATGGGGCTGCTTAGGGTTCGGCGACGAAGGGGTGACCCATTTGATTTTGAGAGGTGGGTAGGCGAAATTGAGAGGTTAGGAGTGAAATCGGGGTGCCGGCAACCCTGCGAGTGGTGGCCGTCGGCGGATTTGGGGCGCGGGTGAGAGGAGACGAGTTGGGTGTGGGATTTTGGTCGAACGCAGCACTTTCGCGTTTTCGTCATTGGTGGGTTGTGGACAGGGGCGTTGGGTTCGCCGGAGGTGGAGGGCTGTCGCCGCAAGGATTGCCGACAGTGGCTTGGTGAGGACGGAGGATGTGTGTGAAAATCTCATGCAGTGGAGGTGTAATTCGCCTAAGCTCAATAGGTAAGCAAACTTTCTTTAATAAAACAGTGCAAAAAAGCCGAAATAAAAACTGTCTCAGAATCAGACGAAACTTGACCCAGATGTAGGTCTTAACACATAACAGTGCATTGTAAATTTTCCTAGTACAATAATAACTACAAATTAGTAAGACAGGTTAGCAAACTTTCTCTTTATAAATCGTACAAAATAGCCGAAATAAAAACTGTCTCAGAATTTGACGAAACATGACCCAGAGGTAGGTCGTATCACATAATAATACATGGTAAATTTGCTAAGTGAAATAATAACTTGAATTAGTAAGATAGATAAGCAGACTTTTTTTAATAAAATCGTGCATAATAGCCGAAATAAAAATGTCTCAGAATCTGTCGAAACTTGACCCAAAGGTAGGTCTTAACACATAACAGTGCATGGTAAATTTGCTAAGTTAAATAATAACTACAAGTTAGTAAGATGGGTAAGCGAACTTTCTCTTATAAAATCGTGCAAAATAGCCTAAATAAAAACTGTTTCAGAATCCGACGAACTTGACCCAGAGGTGGTTTAACACATAACAGTGCATGGTAATTTGCTAAGTGAAATAATAACTCAACTTAGTAAGATAGGTAAACAAACTTCCTTTAATAATACTGGTGCAAAATAGCCGAAATAAAATTATCTCAGAATGCTGACGAAACTTGACCTAGAGGTAGGTCTTAAGACATAAACAGTGCATGGTAAATTTGCTAAGTGAAATAATAACTACAAGTTAGTAAGATAGGTAAGCAAACTTTCTCTAATAATACCGTGCAAAATAGACGAAATAAAAACTGTCTCAGAATCTTGGCGAAACATGACCAAGTAAGTTCTTAACACATATAAATATGGTAAATTTGCTAAGTGAAATAAAAACTAGAAATTAGTAAGAATAGATGAGCAAACTTTCTTTAATAAAACCGGCAAAATAGCCGAAATAAAAACTGTCTCAGAATCTGACGAAACTAGACCCCAGGAGGTAGGTCTTAAGACATAACAGTGCTTGATAAAATTAGCTAAGTGAAATAATAACTACAAGTGTAAGGCAGGTAAGCAAACTTCTCTAATAAAAACCGTTGCAAAATAGCCGAAATTTAACTATCTCAGAATCTGACGCAACTTGACCCAGATGCAGGTCTTAACACATAATAATACAGGTAATGGCTAAGTGAAATAATAACCTCGGAAGTTAGTGAGATAGATAAGCCAACTTTCTTTAATAAAACCGTGCAAAAAAGCCGAAAATAAAAACTATCTCAGAATCGACGAAACTTGACCCAGAGGTAGGGTCTTAAGACATAACAGTGCCATGTAAATTTGCTAAGAGAAAAATAATAACTACAAGATATTAAGATAGGTAAGCAAACTTCTCCTAATAATGGAACCCGTGCAAATAGAACGAAAAAAAAACTGTCTCAGAATCTGGCGAAAGTTGACCCAGAGGGTTGGTCTTAACACATATAAAATATGGTAAATTTGCTAAGTGAAATAATGACTAGAAATTAGAAGATAGATAAGCAAACTTTCTTTTAATAAGATCGTTCAAAATAGCAAAATAAACTTTCTCAGAATCTGACGAAACTTGACCCAGAGGTTGGTCTTAACACATCACAGTGCATGATAAATTAGCTAAGTGAATAAAAAAACAATTAGTAAGCAGGTAAGCAAACTTTCTCTAATATACGCGGCAAATATACCGAAATAAAAACTGTCTCAGAATCTGGCGAAACTTGACCCAGAGGTAGGTCTTAAACACATAATAAAAATATGGTAAATTGCTAAGTGAAATAATAACTAGAATTAGTAAGATAGGTTATAGCTAAGTGATTAACTAGAATTATAAGATAGAATAGAACGTAAAAAATAGGCGAAATAACACTGTCTCAGAATCTGACGAACTTGACCCAGAGGAGGTCTTAACACATAACAGTGCATGATAAATTAGCTAAGTGAAATAATAACAAGAAGTTAGTAAGGCAGGTAGTGCAAACTTTCTCTAATTAAAACCGTGCAAAATAACCGAAATAAAAATTGTTTCAAAATCTGACCAAAACTTGACCAAGAGGTAGGTCTTACACATAACAGTTGCATGGTAAATTTGCTAGTGAATTAATAACTACAAGTTAGCAAGACAGGTTAGGCAAACTTTCTCTAATAAAACCTGCAAAATAGCCGAAATAAAAATTATCTTCAGAATCTGAAGAACTTGACCCAGAGGTGGGTCTTAACACATAACAGTGCATGGGAAATTTGCTAAGTAAATAATAACTACAAGTTAGTAAGAAAGGGTATAAACTTCCTTTAATAAAATCGTGCAAAATTAGCCGAAATAAAATATCCTCAGAATTCTGACGGAAACTTGACCCAGAGGTAGGTCTTAACAATAATTAGTGCCATGGGTAAATTTCCTAAGTGAAATAATAACTACAGTTAGTAAAGATAGATAAGCCAAACTTTCTCTAATAATTACCGTGTAAAATAGACGAATAAAAAATGTCTTAGAACTGACGAAACTTGACCAAGAGGTAGGTTTATCACTTAATAATACATGGAAAATTTGCTAAGTGAAATAATAACTAGAAGTTAGTAAGATAGACAAGCAAACTTTGTTTAATAAAATCGTGCAAATAGCCGAAATAAAAAATTGTCTCAGAATCTTGACGAAACTCAACCTAGAGGGTAGGTCTTAACACATACAGTGCATGGTAAATTTGCTAAGTGAAATAATAACTACAAGTTAGTAAGATAGGTAAGCAAAACATTCTCTAATAATACCGTGCAAAATAGACGAAATAAAAACTATCTCAGAATCTGGCGAAACTTGACCCAGAGGCTAGGACTTAACACATATCAGTGCAGATGGTAAATTTTCTAAGTCAAATAATAACTAGAAATTAGTAAGATAATAAGCAAATTTTCTTTAAAACAATGCAAAATAGCGAAATAAAAACTTTCTCAGAATCTGACGAAACTTGACCAAGGGAGGTAGGCTGTTAACAATAACAGTGCATGATAAATTAGCTAAGTGAAATAATAACTACAGTTAGTAAGGTATGGTAAGCAAACTTTCTCTAATAAAACAGTGCATAAATAGCCAAATTAAACTGTCTCAGAATCTGATGAAACTTGACCCAGAAGGTTGGTCTTAACACATAATATATATATTGGAAAATTTGCTAACTGAAATACAACTCGAAGTTAGTGAGATAGAATAAGCCAACTTTCTTTAATAAAACGTGCAAAATAGCCGAGAATAAAATTGTTTCAAAATCTGACGAACTTGACACCAGAGGTAGGTTCTTAACACATAAAGTGTAGGGTAAATTTGCTAAGTGAGTTAATAACTACAAGTTATTAATTAGGTAAACAAATTTCCTTGAATAAAACGTGCAAATTAGGCGGAGATGATAAATTATTCAAGAATCTGACGAAACTTGACCAGAGGTAGGTCTTAACATAACAGTGCAGGTAAAGGTTTTGCTAAGTGAAATAAGTAAACTACAAGTAGTGAGATACGTAATCAACTTTCCTAATAATAACGTGCAAAATAGACGAAATAAAAACGTCTCAGAATCATGACGAAACTTGACCCAGAGGTAGGTCTTAACACATAATACATACTGATAAATTTGCTAAGTGAAATAATAATTACAAGTTAGTAAGATAGATAAGCAAACTTTCTTAATAAAACCGTGCAAATAGCCGAAATAAAAAACTTCTCAGAATCTGACGAAACTTGACCCAGACGTAGGTCTTAACACATAACCGTGCATGATAAATTTGCTGAATGAAATAATAACTACAAGTTAGTAAGATAGGTAAGCAAACTTTCATTAAATAAAACCGTGCAAAATGCCGAAATAAAAACTGCATCAGAATCTGACGAAACTGACCAGAGGTATGTCTTAAACATACAGTGGGCTGGTAATTTGGGTAAGTGCAATACGTACTACAAGTTAGTAAGACAGGTAAAAGCCAACTTTCTCTAATAAAACGGTGCAAAATAGCCGAAAGAAAAAATTGTCTCAGAAGTCTGACGAAATTGACCCAGAGGTAGGGTCTTAACACATAACAGTGCAATTGGTAAATTTGCTAAATTGAAATAATAACTATAAGTTAGTAGAGAAAGTAAATAAACTTTGCTTAATAAAATCGTGAGCAAAATAGCGAAAGAAAAATTATCTCAGAAGTCAACGAACTTGACCCAGAGGTAGAGTCTTGACACATAATAGTGCACTGTAAATTTTTCTAAGTGAAATATAACTACAAGTAGTAAGTATAGGTAAAGCAAACCTTGTCTCTAAATAAACGTGCAATATAGACAAATCAAAATTGTCTCAGAACTCTGACGAACACTTGACGCAGAGGTAGGTAATATCACTTAATAATATATGGCGGAGAATTTGCCTTAAGTGAAATAATTATAATAAGTACTAAAGATAGATAAGGCAAACTTTGTTTAATAAGAATCGTGGCAAATAAGCCGGAAGATAGTCTAAAATATCTCAGGGAATCTGGAAGAAACTTGACCGCAAAGGTAGGTCTTAATTAACGACATAAAGTAAAAAGAACTCACCAACGGGATTTTAAGTGGCCTATGGATTCTCCTCTGTTCTCGTCTCACTACAGGCAACACACTAACTCTACTCTCCATGATCCCGTCCATGGCTGCCGGTGTCGGACTCCGGCAACCGATGGTATTCCCATTGCGCCGACGGCGAAGATGGCACTGACTCGTTCCGAAGACAAACCGGCGGCGGAGTCATCCGAGGTGATGAACAAATCAAAAAAGAATTCAATATTACGGAGTTTATCCAACTGCTTCGAGGTTAATCGGGACCTGGACGGGGACAGCCGATTCCATGGCTGGCGTTGTTGAAGATTGGGAAAAATGTTGTTTTATGTTCGGAGAAATTTGGAGAAGTTGATTCGTATGTGGCACCGGCCATGAAGGGACTCGGTCAGTTTAGCAACGGCAGCTCACCCCCGTTTCCGGCGAATACTTAAGACCGGCTTCGGTGGTGTCCTAACGGTCCAGGGGCTGCCGGAATGGTGCTGTCGAGGTCGGAGGTTCCGAACATGGCACCATGGGGAAAACGTGGCGGACGGCGAATAGCTGCTAGTTTGAGGGCCGACCACTAGCTTTGAGGCGCCGCAATGTTTTGACGGCCCGCGTGAGACCTCGAGCTGGCCGTGGCGCTGTGACAAAGGAGATCACGGCGTCGAATGAGGCTGAATGGCCGACGCCTCCAAGCCGGGATATGTTTGGACTATGTTTTGGGGGCTTGAGACGGCCGTTCTGGCAGCTGCAAAAAAACGGCTTGGCGGCGCTGACCAACGGCGGAGTGCTTCGAGGCGCGATATTATGTTGGGGCGGGCTGCGTCAGCACGGCGGGATGCGGCGCTGCGGACTTCGTGCTAAACGGTAGGCCAGCCGCAACTATTGGACCTTGGCATGGAAAGCCCTGCGCCGACGGCCGGTTGGCGGCTGCATCATTGTTCTCTCGACCGGGAGCGCGGTTGGGCACACCAAGCCAAAACATGGACGGCCACGCTCCATGACGGCGAAGAAATGGCGTGGATGGTAGGACTACACCCCCCTCGTGTTATGGCTGGTCGCTCGACGGTGGAACGTTCACCATATTCACCTACGACCGACAAAATGCGGTTGACTGAACGGGCAACTGTCTCAACCGACCTGTCGCAGGTGGGTCATCTCCGCGCGACTCTGTCCTTCCGGCAAGAATAGACGCCCGCGGCGCTGCCATGGAAGACGGGAAGAGATACCACAACAATAGCCCCAGCTCCTTTGGCCGCGCCGCTGTTCCAATCTCAGCTGCGCGCGTCGCACGATTCCCGTCTCGGCAACACCCACACGGATTCCGCAAACCCGTTGCCCGGCGGGAACTATTTTTTGGGGAATATCCCTTGAAGTCCACATTTGGCATCCCAAATTGATAGGATAAAATGGCCAGGCTTGTAAAAAACACTTACATCGCGAAAAACCTCAGTTTTAGCCACCTTCGGTGCAAAATGGGGAGGTTATTGTTCGGGTGGGCCTCGGCGTATGGCCCTATTGACATCGAATCGAGCGGGGGAATCCACGCGCCTGGAATACTACGCTGTTGGG
>JACGWL010000219.1:0-26022 GCA_034509725.1 Sesamum angolense
TCTTGACTTCGGTAGAGGATATTTGGAAACATCGTATAGCAGGGACAGCAATGTATGACACTGTGTGTAAACTGAAACTTCTGAAACCTGTATTCCGACAACAGAAGAGGCTGAAAGGTAACCTCACTGAAAATGTAAGGCAAGCAAAGCATTTCCTCGATAAAGCTCAAGGTTTGTTTACTACTTATAAAGAGGACATCTTTCTCGACCTTGTTAAAAGCTGTCGACGGGTCTATTCTGTGGCTGTTAAGCTGGAAATTAGTATGCTTCAACAGCGTGCCAAATTACGTTGGCTGAAATGGCGATCAAAGTTCTAAAATCTTCTTCCGTAAGATTAATACTACAAGGTGAAGCAAAGGATTTTTCAAATCACTAAGGTAGATGGCGAATTACTCAGCACAGCATGACGTAAATCAGGAATTTATTTCTTACTTTCAGAACTTACTCGGGGGTCCTAGCCTTCAGCGGAGAATTGACTTAGAGTTCTTACGGCATGAGCTTAAACATACCATAACGCCGGCCGAAGCCAGCCTGCTAGTTACTCCAGTAACGTTGTCTGAGGTCAAAGAGGCCTTCTTCGCTATCGATGTTGAGAGTGCTCCAGGCCCGGACGGATATACCTCTGCATTTTTTCGAAATGCATGGCCAGTGATTGGACATGCTATGTTTCAGGCCGTTGGTGAGTTTTTCCGAACAGGTAAAATGCTGAAACAGATTAATACTACTTTGATTTCCTTGATCCCGAAGGTAAGTGCCTAGGTATGTTTCAGATTTAGACCTATCGCCTGCTGCAATGTCTTGTACAAATCGATTACCAAGATCATTGTAAAAAGGCTGCAGCAGGTCCTTCCTTTGTTGATTGATTATTCTCAAAATGCATTCGTGCCTGGTCGTAGTATCACTGATAATACTATTAGCTCAAGAACTTATGGCAGGGTATAATCAAAAGAGATTACCTTCTCGGTGTATGATTAAAGTGGATATCCAAAAAGCGTATGATTCGGTTGAGTGGGATTTTCTATTGGAGGTTCTGAAATTGTTCAATTTTCCTCATCAGTTTATTGTCCTTATTGATCAATGTGTCTCGACAGCTTCTTTTTCAGTCTCGCTTAATGGTTCGATACATGGTTTTTTCAAAGGGGCGAGGACTTCGTCAGGGTGATCCTATGTCGCCTTATCTTTTGTTTTGGTTATGGAAATCTGGACTTTGCTTCTCAGATTCAGATTAAAGAGGCAGCCGATTTCCAGTACCACTGGAAGTGTAAAGACATTGGTTTATTTAATTTGTGTTTTGCCGATGATGTATTACTTTTTTGTAAAGCTCATTTGCCTTCTATTATAGTTATAACTGATACTTTGAATGAGTTTGCTGCATTGTCAGGGCTTAAAGTTAATCCGGCAAAGAGTCAGATTATCTTCTCCCGTGCGGTGCAGCAGGAACGGCAACAGATACTAGACTACTTGGGGTTTCAAGAAGGCTCACTTCCTGTTAAATACCTAGGTATACCTCTAACTTCTTCTAGACTAACGATTGCTGATTGCAGGCCCCTTAATACAAGGTAGACGCTCGACTGGCAGGCTGGAACAATCAGACCCTGTCCTACGCTGGCCGGCTGCAACTCATAAAGTCTGTTCTTACCACGCTGCACACGTATTGGGCCTCGGCTTTCATACTTCCTAAAGGCGTACTGAAAACCTTAGAAAAGAAAATGCGACAGTTCCTTTGGCATGGTTCGGTTGGTAGTAGAAACGCGAAGGTAGCTTGGGCATGGATTAGCAAACCGAAAGAGGAAGGAGGGCTTGGTATTCGTAGTCTCACCACAACGAACCAGGCTCTTATGCTGAAACAACTATGGAGGATATTACAAAATGACGGTACTTCGATCTGGGTGGATTGGATTCAGCGATACAGGCTCCGCAACTCAACAATCTGGACCTTTAATGGTGCATTAGGATCGTGGGGCTGGAAGAAGATGCTCAAACTGCGACATCTATTTCAAAGAGGTGTCATCTACAAGATTGGTGACGGCTTCCTTTACCTTTGGCAGGACGCTTGGGACGAACGAGGTCCGCTTTGCTTGATATTTCCTCGAGGACCTGAGGTCACCGGCTTACCATTAACATCATCTCTTTCCAGCGTGATACAGAATAACCAATGGTGCTGGCCGGCCTCGACAGATACTGATATTATTGGTATCACATCACACTTACCGCCCCTTCAATCTTCAGCAGCTGATTGCATTTCTTGGAGGAGCAGCTCGGGTGACTTCACATTTCAGGCGGCTGTTTCTCTCATTCAGCCGACAACACCGCGAGTGTCTTGGTATGTACTTCTTCAGGGTAATTTTAAGATACCGAGGCACGGTTTTATTCTGTGGATGGCAATTTTGGGGAAACTTTCTACCATGGATAAACCATGGGTTCCGAGGGCTGAAAATGGTTGTGTGCTTTGTGGTGGATTGTTTGATGAGACTCATGATCATTTGTTTTTTAAGTGTTCATACTCCAAGCGTTGTCTGTCTATACTTAGTAGGAAAATCAGGTTCCAATGGCCGTTTTTGGAATGGCAGACGGGCCTCATTTGGGCGTCCAAACGATGGAGAGGACCTCACCTTATTAATGCGGCATTTCGGGCAACATTGGCAGCCTTAGTCTACCACTTGTGGGCTGAAAGAAATAATAGAAAATTTTCAGCAACATCGACATCGGCAGAATACATCACTAGTAGAGTATTAGACGATATTCGTATGCGGATCTTGGCCGCAGATTGCCCCCCTAGTTTACAATCTCTGAATTTGTATAGAATTTGGCATTTGACAAGGTCGATAGGGCTATAGAAGATTATATCTTGTAATGCCTTGTACTCTTTTATCTTTTAATGCAATTTACCGATTACCCATGGGCTAGGCATATTCTCACGGAGGATGAAGCTCGGGCTATTATTAGACCTGTTACCACTGAGGAAGTTAAAATTGCTTTCTTTGATATTGAGGAAGACAAAGCCCCTGGGCCAGATGGTTTCTCTTCGGGGTTCTTTAAAGCTGCATGGCCGGTTGTGGGTGAAGAGGTATCGAGCGCCATCATTGACTTCTTCAAGACGGGCTGTCTATTGAAACAATTGAATGCTACTTTGCTCACATTGATTCCTAAGGTACGAACCCCTCATTCAGTTGCAGAATTCAGGCCTATATCTTGCTGCAACGTTATATACAAAGTTATTACCAAGATTCTTGTGAGCCGGATTAGAGAAAGTCTGGATTTACTCATCAGCCCTTCTCAAAATGCATTTGTCCCGGGTCGACTGATTAGCGATAACGTCCTTTTAGCTCAAGAACTCTTTTCTGGGTATAATCAATGTCGACTACCTCCTAGATGCGCCTTAAAAGTGGATCTTCGGAAAGCATATGACACTGTGGAATGGGACTTTCTGATTGCCACTTTGCAAATGTTTGGTTTCCCTGCGACGTTTATTAGATGGATTGAGGAGTGTGTCACTTCAGCACATTACTCGGTTGTTGTGAATGGTGGGGTGCATGGATTCTTCGCGGGGGCAAGAGGACTCAGACAGGGAGATCCCATGTCCCCATATCTATTTGTTCTTGTCATGGAAGTCCTTCACATGATCTTGAAGCAACTTATATGAACAGGACGGGGAATTTCGTTACCACTGGAGATGCCAGGATTTGAAACTTTTCCAATTATCTTTCGCTGACGACCTTATTTTGTTGTGTAAGGCGGATGTGCGATCGGTGAATCTTTTTCCCGGGGACTTGATCTTTCGCTTCACTGTCGGGATTACACACCAACCCACAAAAGAGCCAATTGATCATTTCTAAGGCAGCTTCGGGGCTCCGTGACTCATTGCTTGCGACATTAGGGTTCCAGGAGGGACTTCTCCCGCTCAGATACCTGGGTCTTCCACTTATATCAGCACGGCTTTCTATCACAGATTGTCAACCATTGCTTCAGAAGATTGACAGCCGCATCAAAGGATGGGAAGGAGTACAGATCTCCTTTGCTGGCCGGGTTCAACTCATCAAATCTGTTTTGATCTCCTTTGAGGTGTACTGGGCTATGGCATTTATTTTGCCAAAGGGGATTATCAAAGAGATGATAAAGCGATTACGTACCTTTCTTTGGAAAGGTACCTCTGCTTATGGCTACCCAAAAGTAGCTTGGGAGGCTGTATGCAGACCGATTGACGAAGGTGGCCTTGGCATCAAAGACATTCTTGCCCTGAACCGTGCACTGATGAGTAAACACTTATGGGCAGTCATTAAACAGGACCGGACCTCTATTTGGGTTGATTGGATCATCCAGATTCGACTCAGGGACTGCTCGATTTGGACAGCTAAGGAAAACAAAGGAGCTTGGGGTTGGAGGAAAATGCTATCACTTAGAAATTCTTTGATGTCCCATATTCACTATCGTGTTGGGAGTGGGGAATCCGTTTCACTTTGGCATGATCCGTGGCACCCGCTTGGACCTCTCATTTCTCGATTCCCCCGGGGACCACAGATGACCAGGATTGGACCCCTTGACAAGCTTTCAGCGGTTATTAAGGATGGGCAGTGGAATTGGCCTTTCATTACTGACATTGCATGCTTGGAAATCACCCACATGCTCCCCCCCATTTTGGAGGGCCCGGACAGAATCATTTGGAAGTCAAAGGATGGATCCTTCAACACCTCAATTGCTTATGATCTCTTCCACCCACCAGGCCCCAAGGTGCTCTGGTCCTCTATTTTGATGGGTCCCTTTAAAATCCCAAAGAATTGCTTTATCCTTTGGCTCGCTATCATGGGGAGATTGTCTACAATGGATAAACCTTGGCTTCACCATATTGGAGGGACTTGCATTATGTGCCAGGATGGAGTCCCGGAGACACATGATCACCTTTTCTTTTCATGCTCATTTTCCCGCCGCTGCTTTACCATTATCCGACAGCAGATCACATTTCCATGGCCCCACCGGGACTGGCAACATGGTATTCAATGGGCGTCATTCAGATGGCGTGGAAAGCATGTGGTAAACGCAGCATATCGATCTTTATTGGCATCAATTGTGTACCACATCTGGCAGGAACGAAATGCAAGGCGCTTCCAACAGCGTAGTCGACCACCTTCGATTGTGGGCAGGCTTGTAGTCGAGGAGATTAGACAGAGGATCATTAGTGTCCAGTTACGTCATTCTATTTCCTCACTTGGTCTTTATAGATTATGGAAAATCCCTTGGCCTGTCGAGGGGTTTTCTATTTGACATTTTGTACTGATTGAGTTTCTCGTTTTATATTAATGCAACTTACATTCACCGAAAAAAAAAAATTTTTCTAAGTGAAATAATAACTACAACTTAGTCAAATAGGTAAGCAAACTTTCATTAATAAAACCGTGCAAAACAGCTTAAAAATAAAAACTATCTCCGCGAATCTGACGAAACTTGACCCAGAGGTAGGTCTTAACCCATAATAATCTGTTAAAATTTGCTAAGTGAAATAATAACTACAAGTTAGTAAAAATGTAGCAAACTTTCTTAAATAAACCGTGCAAAACAGCTGAAAAAAAAAAACTGTCTCCGAATCTGACGAAACTTGACCCAGGTAGGTCTTAACAATAATAGTGCGTGGTAAATTTTCTAAGTAAATAATAACTACAAGTTAGTAAATAGGTAAGCAAACTTTCTTTAAATAAAACTGTGCAAAACACTGAAATAAAAACTGTCTCCGAATCTGACGAAACTTGACCCAGAGTAGGTTTAACCCATAATAGTGCGTGGTAAATTTGCTAAGTGAAATAATAACTACAAGTTAGTAAATAGGTAAGCAACTTTCTTTAATAAAATCGTGCAAAACAACTGAAATAAAAACTGTCTCCGAATCTGACGAAACATGACCCAGAGGTAGGTCTTAAACCATAATACTCTGTTGTAAATTTGCTAAATTAAATAATAACTACAAGTTAGTAAAATAGGTAGACACACTTTCTTTAATAAACCGTGAATAATCCTTGAAATAAAAACTGTCTCCGAAACTGACGAAACTTGACCCAGAGGCAGCTCTTAACCCATAATACTCCGTGGTAAAATTGCTAAGTGAAGGTAGCATGGGATCAGATTCTACTCATTCAGCCGCCTTGTCTGCTTCAAGGAAATAACTCTCTACCATGGATAAACCATGGGTACCGAGGACTGAAAATGGCTGCGTTCTGTGTGGTGGACATTTTCTTGAGACTCATGATCACTTATTTTTCAACTGTTGGTTCTCCAAATGATGCTTGACTATTCTGAAACACAAGGTTAAATTTCAATGGCCTTACTTATGTGGGCGAGCAAAAGATTGCGCGGCAATCACTTAGTTACTGTGGCACTACGAGCAACTTTGGCAGCTTTAGTTTATCATATTTGGGGCTGAAAGAAATAGCTGAAAATTCACAGCAACATCGTCTTCAGCAGAACTCATCTCGAACAAAGTGTTAGAAGACGTTCGAATGCGGATAATGGCTGTGGATATTCCTCCGAGTTTACAAACTAGATCTTTGTATAGAATTTGGAAATTAGCATGGCCATTAGGGCAATGAAATATTTCTTGTAAAGCCATGTACAATACTTTTATTTTTTAATGCAATTTACCAGTTCCCAAAAAAAATTTCTAAGTGAAATAATAACTACAAGTTAGTCAAATAGGTAAACAAACTTTCTTAAATAAAAACGTACAAAACAGCTGAAATAAAAACTGTCTCCGAATCTGATGAAACTTGACGACAGGTTGGTCTTAACCCATAATAGTGCGTGGTAAATTTTCTAAGTGAAATAATAATTACAAGTTAGTAAAATAGGTAAGCAAACTTTCTTAAATAAAACCGTGAAAATGTCTCCGAATCTGACGAAACTTGACCCAGAGGTAGGTCTTAACCCATAATAGTGCGTGGTAAATTTGCTAAGTGAAATAATAACTACAAGTTAGTAAATAGGTAAGCAAACTTTCTTTAATAAAACCGTGCAAAACTGCTGAAATAAAAACTGTCTCCGAATCTGACGAAACTTGACCCAGAGGTAGGTTTTAACCCATAATAGTGCGTGGTAAATTTGCTAAGTGAAATAATAACTACAAGTTAGTAAATAGTAACAAACTTTGTTAAATAAAACCGCGCAAAATAGTTGAAATAAAAACTATCTCCGAATTTGATGAAACTTGACCCAGAGGTAGGTCTTAACCCATAATAGTGCGTGGTAAATTTGCTAAGTGAGAGAAGTGAAGCTAAGTGGATAGAAAAATGATTCCTAATTCTCCTAATTCTCTATGTTCTCTCACACACACTACACACACTGAAATCGCGGCCACACACGATGAGAACCCAGACGGAGAGAACAATGCGACCAAGGCTGAAATTCCTGGTGGAGATTCGGCCGTTCTTGAAGGGCAGGAATCACCTTGCAGTATTAGAGAGGAGTTTGATTTTGATGAATTTTATGATTTAGCAAATCGGGTCTTGAATGGAGATTCCGCATCCATGGTGAATCTGAATTCCCTGAAAGATCGATGGGAGCAGAAATTCAAGACAAGTAAGAACCCAGCTCTCAAATCGGTGACTGGCCGTTCGAGTACGCCGTTTCGACCAAGGGTTTCACTACTGCCTCGCCGTTCGGTGCGGACAGGTATGGATACTGTGTCTTTGACTGATTTGGTAAATAACACTATTAATCGGTCGGGGATAGAAACCCATGGATGTTCTTCGAGTACACAATTGGGTATGGCTACTTTTCCTTCTCAAGAAAAGGAGCCACAAGAAGCTCCGATTCCACAAGATTCAGATGTTCCGACGCAATTGCTTGGGCTCTTCCTGAATCGGCGTCGCAGGATAGTTGAAACGAAGGACTTAGTCGAAATGCTCAAGATTGTTCTCCCAATCTGGAATCGATTCCGTCGTAAACTGTCCAAGATGGACTGCCGGTCCACCCTGACATTTACAGTCGAAATGTGAAATTACAGTCTGATTTGTGGATAATATTGTGGGTGCCTTTCTTCAATCCTCTCGTAAGACCCTACACTTTGTCCCTCCAACAAGATAGAATGGAGAAATCATCATTAGACCGACAAAGGAGGTAGTCGACAATGGTTCCAAGAAATGGCAATCTACAGCTGTTGGTTACTTTCTGGGGCGGAGACCGTATTTTCCACAACTAGAAACTTTTGCCCGTTCTAATTGGAAGGGCCTACAGCATGTTTCAGCGTCGTCTAGTGGCTTCTTCTTCTTTTGGTTCCACAATAGGATGGCCATGGAAGATGTCATCGAAGGGGGTCCTTGGCTATTCCAAGGTCAGCCCATTGTGCTTCAGCCTTGGGACCACGGCATGTCCCTACGACGGCAAAAACACACTCAGATTCCGGTTTGGATTCACCTTAAACATTTATCGATGGAATACTGGACGAACGAAGGGCTCAGTACGGTAGCTAGCTGCATTGGGACCCCATTGTACACTGATGGCATCACCAAGGATTGTTCCCGCCTCGACTTTGCCCGGGTATGTGTCATGCTTGATTTCAATTCTGAACTACCAAAACACCTTGTTGTTATCAGTCCAGTTTTACAGAATGGCAAGGAAGACCCAAAGCGGATTGATGTTGAGTATGAGTGGCTGCCCCAAAGGTGTAAAAATTGTTGTTCTGATGAACATCAAGCTTTTAGAAAACCACAGTCGTGTATGATGTTCCAGTACGAAACAGACTTTCCACCCATGGAAAGGTATGTTGATTCTGCCCAAAAGTGTTCTTCTAAACCTTATGTGCAGAACAACGTTGTGGATACAGAAGGGAAGTTGAAACCCTTAACTCAAGCCGAAGAAGTGCTGAACTGGCAGACTACTAATGCCAGAGCTCAGAATAGATCTCTAACAACTTTGGATGCAAAGATGGACAGAGTCCTTTCTAGAGTTCAAACGACAGAATCCAAAGTAGAAGGAATGGAGAACCACCTGCAGAAGATATATGATAATCTCGTTCAAAAAATTCAACAGCTTGATAGAGATCTCAGATTTTTGATTGATTAGAGAGATTTCGGAGTGGAGTTCAATCAGAAAGAGGCAGAAATCAGAAGATTAAAAAAGAACTTGCACAAATGGAGCAAGATAGGTACAAGGTAACCAAACCTTTACCCGTATACTCTCCTTTTACTTCACAGCCTCTATTTACTACACAACCATTATTTGGAGAATCTCCACCACCCTCTCCACCTGATTATTCAAAATATTTCCTTATGGCTTCGGATATTCCTACTGATCTTCCTAAAGCTCCACCAAAACACCCACGTAAGAAATACACGCCTGAGGAAAAACAAAAGGCTCCTCAAACATCCACACCTCCAGCTTCACAGCAATATGCTTCTGATACACTCATGATTACAAAATCAAAACCAGAAGTATATCCAGAAATACCTGAGCCGTTCGTTACACCTTCAACTGAGTCATATGAAACACCTTCTGAACCTGAACCTCCTAAAGTAACAGAACCCATCTACCCTTATGAAAAGGAGGATGAAGATACCGAATGTGCCTCTTTAGAGGATTCTGATATAATCTCAGAAGGAAGCAAGGATTCTGAAGCTCGCCTTGCAGACATTACCTCTATCCTGATAGCTGACGCAAAATCTAGCTGCCAACTTCAAGAACAGGTTGCCAAAAATATTGAAGGAGAGGAATCGGACTCAGATCCGGAGACTACTGAACCTACGATCCTCCAGCCTGATGTCTCAAACACCAAACCAGTGGCTGGTCTATGGTTCACTTTTGATGATGTCCCTGTTATCAAAAGAAGAGAAAGGCTCCACACCTTTTCAGCATGGATTGATCTCCAACTTACAAGGGAAGGTGCAACACTCTCTAAGGTACTTAAAGAATTTGCTTCTAGATTTACAAGTACTTTAAGAGATTGGTTTCAAAGCCTGGGAGACTACAGACAGGTGCAATTCTCCCACGCCACTCATCCTTCCATAGTTCTTGGAGCAATACACCAAGAATTTATAGGAGATGCTTCGCTCATCAATAAGATGGCAAGCCAGGAATATTTCGCAATGAAGTGTTGTTCTTTAAAGAGAAAAGATCTAGATTTCCACTTCAAGCGAATGTCAGAGAAGTTCTACATGCTCAGAAGCTACAAGTTCTTCTTACGGGATTGAAGTATAAAAGATACTTCCAACCATTCTCAACTATCCCGAGAATATTTGCCATTACAGATGCTCCAGCACCTTATGCTGACATTGTAAACAAACTTAATCAGTGCTGTGCAGATTCTCATGCAAACTTTAAGCATCCACATCCGCTATGGAAAAACCCAGAATTCTTCATTCAGCTACCCTTCAAGCTGAATGAAGATGCCAATCCAATCAAAGCATCACATCCAGGAATGACCCCTGATGATCTTGTCCTTGCACGAGAAGAATGCAATCAGCTTTTAGAACGAAATCAAATTGGGCTTGTCCAGCTTTCTATGTCAACAAAAGAACTGAACAAATCCGAGGGAAAAAGAGGTTAGTCATTGATTATAAAGCCCTTAACCATTTTTTACTTGATGATAAATTCCCTCTTCCTAAGACAAAGGTACTATTTTCATACCTTGCTAAGGCCCAGATATTTTCCAAGTTTGATCTTAAATCAGGCTTTTGGCAATTAGGCATTGACCCTAAAGACAGATACAAAACGGCATTCTGCCTACCCAATGCCCAGTACCAATGGACCGTTATGCCTTTTGGGCTTAAGGTTGCACCCTCACTTTTCCAAAATGCCATGATAAAAATATTTGAGCCTATCTTGCATACTACCCTGATCTACATTGATGATATCCTTTATATACCCAAGATCAGCCAACCCATGAAAAACTTCTTCAGCAGTTCTGTGACATAATCCAAGCCCATGGAGTTATGTTATCAGATAAGAAAAGTTTCATAGGGCAACCCAATATTGACTTTCTGGGAATGAAGTTTATTGATGGACGGTACCAGCCCGGTCCACATATTACACAGGAACTTCTTAAATTTCCAGAGGAGAATCTTACTACAAAGGAAATTCAGCAATTCCTTGGTATAGTCAATTATATCAAAGATTTCATCCCTGAGTGCTCTCGATATACAAGCCAGCTATCTAAGCTACTCAAAAAAGAGCCACCACCCTGGGGACAAGCTCAGACTATGGCCTTGCAGAAATTGAAGCAGGTATGCCAACAACCTCTTCCATTAAAAATACCTAGTACAGGCCACAGGATCTTAGAAACGGATGCCTGTAACGAGTTTTGGGGTGCCATACTCATTGAAGAAGAAAACGGAAAGAAACACTTCTGTGGACATGCTAGTGGACAGTTCAAAGATTCTGAAAAACACTACCATGCAGTCTACAAGGAGATTTTAGCTATCAAGTATGGAATCAAAAAATTTGAATTCCATCTCATCGGGCACATTTCACCATCATGATGGATAACACCTCCTTCCGAGAATAATGGATTTAAAAAACAAAGGAGTTCCAGAACCACAATTGCTGAGACAGAAAGACTGGTTTTCCAAATACCAGTTCACAGCAAAACACATCAAGGGAGATGCTAACCTTATCCCTGACTTCTTATCAAGACCGTCAGATATACATCTCATATCTCCTACAGGAACTATCCCGATATTCATGGCGTCAAGTTCCAGTTCTACATCCAGAAGTTCATTAACATTCCCTCCAGGATTCTTTCATGATCTCAAAAATATTAGGGAATATGCTTTGGACAATATGTTCAGATACTTAGCCAGACTCCTTTCAGACACTGATAAATCACCTGGCCGAGGATGCTTCAGACCGGATTACCCTTTTCTCAATGTTATCACTCTACCAGGACCAGGTCTACCTGAAGATGGTTTATGGCTCCTATGGTGCCTTGCAGCATTATACTATCTTCCCATCGAAATACGACTTGCACAGATGATAGACCATCTCAGACACATCAAAAATGGAAAATCCCATATATGGATATTTCTCCTCTACCTCTCTGTCGTACATGGAAATCATTGGAGAAACCACTGATTGAACAGAAATACGAAGGACAGGACTTAGCAATACATTTATGTTTTGTTAACAAAATTCCAATTCCAACACAAGGTCTCAAGCTTGTCTATACATCTTTAGCAATTGAGCCTATGGACGAAGACTACGATGATGATCCTATTCCAGAACCAGATTCTCAAGATCCGTGGGATTATGGAACAGAAATTAATCTTGAGAGTCCAGCTACTAGCTTCTACCATGGAGGATCCTCTACATCAGCATGACACAAGCCTGACGTCATCTATCTTGGAAGATAGACCACCTCAACATGACTCAAGCATGATGTCAGCTGTTTTAGCTTTTTATGCCGTGTTTTGACCAATAAGAAGGGTTCATGTGTGCCAGTCAGAATCCTACAAGTGTCCTACACGTGTCACGCAACGGAGAAGTTGAAATGATATGTGTCCAGCATGTTATGCATGTCTTACACGTGTCCCGACATGTGTCCTATGCCTGCCGTGCATGCCTTACACGTGTCCATGAGGTGTCCAGCACTTCATGCATGTTTAACACGTGTCCTGCTAGGTGTCAGACACTCTTTGCATGCCTGACAAGTGTCACGTTTTTGTAATAGTTAGCTTTTGCGTGTCGTGTCCTCATTGGTGGACACCAAGTCTGTATTTCAATTCAGTTTTATGTTGTTTGATGTCCGGGTCTATATATACCCTAGGTCCTTCAGTTGTACTCAGACATGTTCAAGTTTAAGAATCCCTTATACTTAGACTTGAAACAACCTAAATAAAATCCTTGTTTATATTATCCAATGTTCTTTTAAGATTGAGTCTTCATCTCTTCCAAAGCCTCTTTTAAGCCTTCTCATGTATTTCTAAATATTCCCAATCATATGACAATAGCCAGTCAATACACCCTGGATGAGAAACTATGCTACGGTCCCTTCTACTCTTCATCAGAGTAGGGAAGAAAGGTTTGGTTTGGGTTTGAGTCTATGCCGTCGACCGAGAGGCCGCCGAGGCAAGGAGTGCCGTTAGGCCGTGGTATGGGCAAAGAGACTCTCTCTCAGCTAAACTCCCTTCCAACCTGCTCCGGTGAGGGGTATGTAGGGCTCCCGGCCGCACTTGGACATGTACTTCCTAAATTCCTCCAGGCAATAGCCGAAAAAGGCAGCCTGGCTCTGATACCACAGCCAACATGAAAAAGAATGTAGCTCCGCCGATAATGATTTTTGTCAAAAAACAGAATCCTCAACCGGACTCTAAACGACCTGAACAGAGCACTAGGTTGGTAGAGGGTCCTAGGCCTGCAGCCAGCAGCGAGTCGTCAGGTATTAAAAAGGGCAAGGAAATTGTTATCTACAATTCTTATAGTGCTCTAGCCTCAAAATTTACAAAGGATACTGAACTGATTGTTGATGAGGACAACCAGTCAACGGGCCCTAATAATTGCAGCCCGACGGTGGGTGGCTCATGATCAAGATGGCATCATGGAATGTTCATGGGCTCAATGGTCATGGTTTGAGGACTATTCTAGTCCGGTGGGCCGTATATGGTTAGCCTAGAATCCATTGGAAGTTGATGTTGAAATTCTAGAGGTTGGGCCTCAGTTTATTCACTGTCGTGCATTCAATAAACGATTGCATACAAGGTGTTTGATAACTATTCTCTATGGTGATTATGACATAATTCCACGAAGGGATCTTTAGAGTACTTTGCATACTCTGTCCACAGGAATATTCGACGAACCTTGACTGGTTTCAGGTGATTTTAACGCGGTAATAGATGATAGCGAAGTTTGTGGGCGAGCTGCGGATACAATGGTTGAGTTTCGTAACTGCATTCCGGACACGGGTCTCGTGCTGCTGCCTTTTACTGGTTGCCCGTATACATGGCACAACTGCAGTGAAGGGATAAGAAACTTATGGAAGAGATTGGACAGAATGCTAGTTAATGCGGCATGGTTGGATGCTTGGCCTGGTTCATCATACATATCTGCCTTACCGAGCACATCGGATCATTCTCCTCTAATTCTCACTTGCATGGACAGAAATGCTGATCATGCAGTATTCAGGTTTGACAATTATCTTGCACAACTTCCAGGTTTTTTGGACTCGGTGGAGAATATCTGGAAGCACCGTATATCAGGGACAACAATGTATGACATTGTATGCAAGCTGAAACGTCTGAAAGCTGAGTTCCGACGACAGAAGAAACTGACTGGTAATCTTACAAATAACGTTACGAAGGCTAAGATCTTTCTTGATAAGGCTCAAGCACTGTTTGCTACGTACAAAGAGGATATCTTTCTCAACCTTGTAAAATGTTGTAGCCGAGTTTATGCTGCGGCTGTTAAGCTGTAAATTAGTATGCTTCAACAGCGGGCCAAACTGCGATGGCTGAAACATGGGGATCAAAGTTCTAAAGTCTTTTTCTGGAAGATTAATTCGACAAGAGTGAAACAAAGGGTCTTTCAATTAACAAAAGCAAGTGGAGAAATACTCACAACGCAGCAAGATGTCACACAGGAGTTTATTTTGTATTTTCAGACCTTACTTGGAGGTTCTAGCACACACAGGACACTAGATTTGGGGTTCTTACGTCATGAGCTCAAGCATACCATAACCACGGCTGAAGCCAGCCTCCTAGTAGCTCCTGTAACACATTCTGAGGTCAAAGAGGCTTTCTTTGATATAGAGGTAGAGAGTGCCCCGGGTCCGGATGGGTATACCTCGGCATTTTATAGAGCTGCGTGGCCAGTGGTTGGACAGAGCATGTTTGAGGCTGTTGGTGAATTTTTCAGGACGGGTAAAATTCTAAAACAGATAAATACTACTCTTCTAGCTTTGATTCCGAAGGTGAACATGCCTACTTATGTCTCGGATTATAGACCGATTTCCTATTGTAATGTTTTGTACAAAGCAATCACCAAGATTATTGTGAAACGACTACAGCGGGTCCTTCCTTTGCTGATCGATTACTCGCAGAATGCCTTTGTCCCAGGAAGAAGTATATCGAATAACATACTTTTAGCTCAAGAACTACTTGCAGGCTACAATCAAACGAGACTCCCTGATCGGTGTACGCTCAAAGTGGATATTCAGAAAGCTTATGATTCGGTCGAGTGGGATTTTCTGTTGGAGGTTCTGAGATTATTCAATTTCCCCCATCAGTTTATTGTACTCATTGAGCAATGTGTTTCGACAGCCTCATTTTCCATTTCGCTTAATGGTTCGATCTATGGATTCTTCAAAGGTGGTAGGGGACTTCGACAGGGTGATCCTATATCACCTTATCTTTTTGTATTGGTGATGGAAATCTGGAGCTCGCTTCTCAGACATAGAGTCCAAAATGCAGCTCAATTCCAGTACCATTGGAAATGCAAAGAACTTGGCCTTATTAATTTATGCTTTGCTGATGATGTTTTACTTTTCTATAAGGCACATATTCCTTCTATTAAAGTACTAACTGATACTTTGAGTGAGTTTGCTACATTGTCAGGACTTAAAGTAAACCCAGCGAAGAGCCAGATAATATTATCCCGAGCGGTGCAGCAGGAACGGCAACAGATCCTGGAATACGTGGGGTTCCAAGAAGGCTTACTGCCTGTCAAGTACTTAGGTATACCTCTAATTTCTTCTAGACTAACGATAGCTGATTGCAGGCCCTTAATCGACAAGGTAGACACCAGATTAGCAGGCTGGAACCATCAGAATCTGCCTTATGCTGGACGGCTCCAACTCATCAAATCAGTCCTTAGCACCCTGCACACGTATTGGGCCTCGGTTCTTATTTTACCGAAAGGCGTTCTGAAATTGCTAGAAAAAAAGATGAGAACATTCCTTTGGCAAGGATCATTTGGAAGTGGAAATGCGAAAGTAGACTAGGATCAGATTTGCAAACCAAAAGCGGAAGGAGGCCTCGGCATTCGTAGTCTGATCACTACAAATCAGGCGCTGATTTTGAAACAACTGTGGAGGATATTACGAAATGATGGAACTTCGATATGGGTGGATTGGATTCAGAAATACCGACTCCGACACTCAACATTTTGGATATTCAATCGTGAAACGGGTTCGTGGGGCTGGAAGAAAATGCTCAAATTGAGACCTCTACTACAAACAGGTGTCATCTACAAAGTAGGAGATGGATCTTCCTTTAGTCTTTGGCAGGACATGTGGCACGAACGGGGTCCACTATGCCTCAATTTTCCACGAGGACCTGCGGTCACGGGGCTGCCTCTATCCTCAACACTCTCCAGCGTGCTTCAGCGCAACCAATGGTGTTGGCCAGCCGCGACAGATGATGACATTGTTGAAATCATGTCCCAGCTACCTCCAACATATCCTTCAGCAGCAGACACAATTTGTTGGAGAAGCAACTCGGGTAATTACACAATTAAATCAGCTCTCTTAATCATTCAGCCGCCCACCCCACGGGTTCATTGGCAATGACTTCTTCAAGGTAAGTTTAAGGTCCCTAGACATGGGTTTATTCATTGGTTGGCCATTTTGGAAAAGCTCTCCACCATGGATAAACTGTGGGTCCCGAGGGATGCAAATGGTTGTGTGCTTTGTGGAGGACAATTTAGTGAGACCCATGACCACTTACTTTTTAAATGTTGGTATTCTAAAAGATGCTTGACTACTTTGAAGAATAAGTTTAAGTTTCATTGGCCATACTTGGAATGGCAGCGGGGCATTACTTGGGCGAGCAAAAGATGGGGAGGCAATCATTTAGTTAATGAGGCATCACGAGCAACGTTAGCGGCTTTGGTATACCGTCTTTTGGCTGAAAGGAATAACAGGAGATTTATAGCAACATCATCGTCAGCGGAAGTCACCTCCAATAAAGTGTTAGAGGACGTTAGAATGCGGATTATGGCTGCCGACATTTCTCTTAGCTTACAAACTAGAATTTTGTATAGAATTCGGAATTTAGCATGGCCATTAGGGCAATAGGGAATTTCTTGTAGGGCCATGTACAATTATTTTTTTAATGCAATTTACCGGCTACCCAAAAAAAATTTGCTAAGTGAAATAATGACTACAACTTAGTCAAATAGGTAAGCAAACTTTCTTTAATAAAACCGTGCAAAGTCGCTGAAATAAAAATTGTCTCCGAATTTGATGAAACTTGACCCAGAGGTAGGTCTTAACCCATAATAGTGCGTGGTAAATTTTCTAAGTGAAATAATAACTACAACTTAGTCAAATAGGTAAGCAAACTTTCTTTTTCGGTGAAGGTAATTTGCATTAATGTAAAAAGAGTAACTCAAACAGTACAGAAAGGTCAGATGGAAAACCCCTCGACAGGCAAGGGATTTTCCATAATCTATAAAGACCAAGTGAGCAAACAGAATGTCGTAAAGGGACACTAATGATCCTCTGTCTAATCTCCTCCACAACAAGCTTGCCCACAATCGAGGGTGGTCGACTACGCTGCTGGAAGCGCCTTGCATTGCGTTCCTGCCAGATGTGGTAGACAATTGATGCCAATAAAGATCGAGATGATGCGTTAACCACATGCTTTCCACGCCATCTGGATGACGCCCATTGAACACCATGTTGCCAATCCCGGTGGGCCATGGAAGTGGGATTTGCTGTCGGATAATGGCAAAGCAACTGCGGGAAAAAGAGCATGAAAAGAAAAGGTGATCATGTGTCTCAGGGACTCCATCCTGGCACAGAATGCAATTCCCTCCAATATGGTGAAGCCATGGTTTATCCAATGTAGACAATCTCCCCATGATAGCGAGCCAAAGGATAAAGCAGTTCTTTGGGATTTTGAAGGAACCCATCAAAAGAAAGGACCAGTGCACCTTGGGTCCTGGTGGGTGGAAGAGTTCATAAGCTGTCGAGGTTTTGATGGAGCCATCCTTAGACTTCCAACTGATTCTGTCCGGGCCCTCAAAAATGGGGGGAGCATGAGATTGATTTCCAAGCATGCAATATCAGTAATCAAAGGCCAATTCCACTACCTTTCCTTAATGACCACTGAAAGCTTGTCGAGAAGTCCAGTACTGGTCAACTGAGGTCCCCTGGGGAAACGAGAAATGAGAGGACCAAGCGGGTGCCACGGATCATGCCAAAGTGAAATGGAGTCACCATTCCCAACGCGATAGTGGATATGGGACATCAAAGACAGTCTAAGTGAGAGCATTTTCCTCCAACCCCAAGCTCCTTTGTTTTCCTTAACTGTCCAAATCGAACAGTCCCCAAGTCGAACCTGGATGATCCAATCAACCCAAATACAGGTCCGGTCCTGTTTAATGACTGCCCATAAGTGTTTACTCATCAGTGCACGGTTTAGGGCAAGAATGTCTTTGATCCCAAGGCCACCTTCCTCAATCGGTCTACAGACAACCTCCCAAGAAACTTTTGGGTAACCACTAGCAGAGGTACCTTTCCAAAGAAAGGTACGTAATCGCTTAATCATCTCTTTGATAATCCCCTTCGGCAAAATAAATACCGTAGCCCAGTACACCTCAAAGGAGATCAAAACAGATTTGATAAGTTGAACCCGGCCAGCAAAGGAGAGCTGGACTCCTTCCCATCCTTTGATTCGGCTGTAAATCTTATGAAGCAATGGTTGACAATCAGCGATAGAAAGCCGTGCTGAAATAAGTGGAAGACCCAGGTATCTGACCGGAAGGTGGCCCTCCTGAAACCCTAATGTCGCAAGCAGTGACTCACGGAGCCCCAAAGCTGCCTTGGAAATAATCAATTGGCTCTTTGGGGTTGGTGTGTAATCCCGAGAGTGTGTGAAAAGATCAAGTCCACGGCAAAAAAGATTCACCGAACGCACATCCGCCTTACACAAAAAAGAAGGTCGTCGGCGAAAGATAATTGGAACAGGTTCAATTCCTAGCATCTCCAGTGGTACTGAAATTCCCCGTCCTGTTCAATAAGCTGCTGCAAAATCATGTGAAGGACTTCCATGACCAGAACAAAAAGATATGGGGACATGGGGTCTCCTGTCTGAGACCCCGTGCCCCCGCAAAGAATCCATGCACCCCACCATTCACAACAACCGAATAATGTGCTGAAGTGACACACTTCTCAATCCAACCATTAAACATATCAGGGAAACCAAACATTTGCAGTGGCAATCAGAAAGTCCCATTCCACAGTGTCATATGCTTTCCGTTGATCCACTTTTAAGGCACATCTAGGAGGGAGCCGACATTGATTATACCCAGAAAAGAGTTCTTGGGCAAGAAGGATGTTATCACTAATCAGCCGACCCGGGACAAATGCATTTTGAGATGGGCTAATGAGTAAATCCAGACTTTCTCTAATCCGGCTCACAAGAATCTTGGTAATAACTTTGTAAATAACATTGCAGCAAGATATGGGCCTGAATTCTGCAACTGAATGAGGGGTTCGTACCTTAGGAATCAATGTGAGCAAAGTAGCATTCACTTGTTTCAAGAGACGGCCCGTCTTGAAGAAGTCCATAATGGCGATCGAAACCTCTCCTCCCACAACCGGCCATGCAGCTTTGAAGAAACCCCGATGAGAATCCATCTGGCCCAGGGGCTTTGTCTTCCTCAATATTAAAGAAAGCTGTTTTAACTTCATCAATGGTAACTGGTCGAATAATAGCCCGAGCCTCATCATCCGAGAGAATATGCCTAGCCCAAGGACGTAAATACAGAAGGTCAATAGCCCTAGCAGTCCGGTCACCCCCCAACAAATCCTGGAAAAACTCCACAAAGATACTGCTAATAACGGTGGGTTCTGTTTGTTCATTGCCATCGTTATCGAAAATCTGGAAAACCCTCTTGTTGGACCTCCTAGTGGCCACCCGACGGAAGAAAATCCTAGAGCATTGGTCTCCACCCTTCAGCCATTGAAGCTTCGCTCTCTGTCTCAGCATAACCTGTTCAAGCTTTGACGCTTTGAGGTATACTAGCCTGCAGCAGTGCTCCAATAGCAAGAGAAGAGAATTGTGCCTATCCAACTTGAGAATGTTCTGAGCGACCTCCAAGAAGCCAGCCGCCAGCTTGACATTCATCGCCAGATCCCCTTTACAACGTCTTTGTTGCCGAAAAACCGGCTTAAGAGCTTTCAATTTTCTAGTCACTGAATACATAGGAGTACCAACAATAGTGTGCCGCCAAATAGAATGAACAGATGCGAGGAATCCAGGTGATAATGCAAGATAGTTGTCAAAGCGGAACAAAACTGACCTGCATATTACGACAGTCTCCTTTCAAAACCAACGGTGAGTGATCCGATGTATGAGGTGTGAGGCATGTATAATATAGGTTCGGCCATCTATCCATCCAAACATCATTAACAAGCAATCGATCCAGTCTCTTCCAAAGGCTCCGGCAATCCAAACTACAGTTATGCCAAGTGAAACGTTCACCTTGCATAGGAAGAGAAAGAAGTCCAGTCTGAATGATACAATCATTAAACTCGTTCATGGCCACTCGTATGTCCCCAGAGGCTCCACTAACCTCACTCAAATCCAATACCGCATTAAAATCACCTCCACCAGCCACGGCTCGTTGCCAACTGTCACTGCCAAATCAATAAGCCCCTGCCATAATTCTCGCCGTGCACTCACATCATTCGCACCATAAACCACAGTGATCAAAATAGTCTCATGCAATTCATAGATATGGACAAGACAATGAACAAATTGAGAATCAACATTAAGAATATCCACATCAATAAGCTCACCATTCCATGCAATCCAAATACGATTACCCGGTCCCACATAATCAACAAACCATCGCCATCTAGATAATAAGCCTGATTGGATTCGTGTGACATTATTTTGCAAAACCCTAGTTTCCAATAAAGCGATAAAGTGTAACCTGAATTCATTAACAAGATCTCAAACTGCAACTTGATGGCCTCTCCTGTTCAGTCCCCGAACATTCCATATCGCTGTATTCAACATGGGGAAACCTCTGAGGGGCTGCATTTGTTAGGACCCCTTGACGAGCCGTCTGCTTCATTATCAGTTTCACGCAGTAAATCAAAAGCGTTAAAAAGGACAATATCCTTACCCTTATCCCTGTCATACCCCGGCATGTCCTCGCTAACTCTGTCAACCTCAGGCTCGGGGGATTTTCTTCCGGAACCGGAGCGGCCTGGACTTTTTCCTTCAACTTCAAATCCGGTTCAGCTGATATGATAGGCATGGATTTTCTAACATAGATCGAAACCGCGGGCTTAGTTGGTTTGGAAAGAGGGCATTCCTTCGTACTATGCCCAAGGCTTGAACATCCCGTGCATTTAGGTGGTAGCCATTTGTATTCAACATCCACCTTGCATGCCGATTCACCTCTGTGGATGCACCATACTCAACATCCACCTTGTGTGTTTCAATTTTCTTAACTCCATGCCCGGTTCCAACTTTGGTAACACAATCGGTTGCCCAAGATACAACCAAGGACCTCCCTCGATGACCTCCTCCATGGCCGCGACAGTTTCAAATTGGAAAAAGAAAAACCCATTCGTCGTTGCCTTAACACCACGCACAGCTGGCCAAATAGAACGTACAAATTCATTAAGGTGATGGAAGTAAGGTTTTTTACCAAGAAAATATCCAACAGCAGTAGTATTCCAACGCTGGGATCCCGCTCGGATAATGTCAATAGGGGCGAACAATAACCTCCCTGTTTTGCACCTAAGGTGGGATGAAGTTCAGGGTTTTTCGCGATGATTTATGAAATGCAGTAGCGATTTTATCGTCTTCAATCTTAAAATCCGAATGTGGATGCAACGGGACATTCCCATAAAAAGTTCATGCAATTGTTTCGTCGAAACCGAGGTGGTCGCCGGAATAGCAGCTGTCGGCGGCTGTGGTCTGACCGGAGATGCGGGCAGCGGGCCTGGGGCAGCTTGTTGCTGTGGCGGGCGCACCCTAGCCAACGGCGGCAAAGGAAAAAACGCCCTGGCCGGCTGGACGACGAAAACAGCCGGCGACTGGCGGTGGAACTGGCCGTTCAGCACGGGAACGGAGACATCGACGGGGAAGGGTTCGTCAACGACCTCGACCTCCCAAGCGCCCGCTGACGGTGGCAACGACCTCGGCGGGGAAGAGGTCGTCAACGAGTCATGGTTCTGGCAGAGCTCGTCATCCTCGGCGTCCATGGAGTTGTCCGTCAATGGCATCGGCGTGGAGAGCAAAGTCGGAGGCGACGTGGCAGTCGAAGCGCCGCACGCCGCAGCCGCCAACGTTCTAAACGAAGTCAACAATTGCAGCTCTGCGTTACACGAGGACGGCGCCGCATTGTTGGGACCGAGGCGGCTTGTCCAGCCGTTGACTTACCAAAAGCCGCGGGAGTAGTCATCGATGCGTCGCACACCGAAGCCGCCAACGGTCCCCAATGTGACGCGGCTGTCGAGGCTTCAAGAGTCACAGCCGCCATCAGTTGATGCGCGGCCCTAGGCGATTGCGGCTTCACAGAGCCCGAGGACCGCGCCTCACTAAAGAGGGCGGCTTGTTCAGCCGCTGGCCTTCGAAAACCACGCCTGGCTGGACATGTTGTCTGCACGGGGAACGGTGTCGGCTGTCGTGAATGAACTGGCCGGAATCCTCCATTGCCGGCCAAGCAAAATTCGCCCCCTAGCTTCTGCATCCATTTTTTTTTTCAAGTTCTTTAACATCTCCATTGATTCCGAGTCTCCATCGTCAATGACCCTCGAAGCAAGTTCTAAGAATTCTTTGATGTTAACTCAGCTTTGAGCTTCTCCAATGTCGAGTCCCCCTTAGCCGTCGTGGGTGTCGTCGGAACGGTCGGACCAGCGCCATGGCCTTCTTTGTCAAGTTCACCATGTTCAGTTTCATCCACCATCATCGCACCACCTCCAACCGACGGGATAGTCGCCGGAGCGGCCGAGACAGCACCATGGCTGCCATCAACAAGTTCACCATCTTCACCTTCATCCATGGCCGCTGGTGCATTGTTGGAGCTAGTGTGTGTTCTTGGTGTATTGTGTGTGAGAGAACAATGAGAAATTTTTTCTTCCATCTTTTTTTCTTTGGTGTTTTGCACGGTTTTATTAAAGAAAGTTTTACTTTCATTAATAAACCGTGCAAAACAGCAAAAATAAAAACTGTCTCCGCGAATCTGACGAAACATGACCCAGAGGTAGATCTTAACCCATAATACTCTGTTAAAAATTTGCTAAGTAAAATAATAACTACAAGTTAGTAAATAGGTAACAAACTTTCTTTAATAAAAGTGCAAAATCCTGAATAAAAACTGTCTCCGAATCTGACGAAACTTGACCCAGAGGTAGGTCTTAACCATAATATAGTGGTAAATTTGCTAAGTGAAATAATAACTACAAGTTAGTAAATAGGTAAGCAAACTTTCTTAATAAAACCGTGCAAAACGCTGAAATAAAAACTGTCTCCGAATCTGACGAAACTTGACCCAGATAGGTCTTAACCATAATAGTGCGTGGTAAATTTGCTAAGTGAAATAATAACTACAAGTTAGTAAAATAGGTAAGCAAACTTTCTTTAATAAAACGTGCAAAACGCTGAATAAAAAACTGTCTCCGAATCTGACGAACTTGACCCAGAGGTAGGTCTTAACCCATAATAGTGCGTGGTAAATTTGCTAAGTGAAATAATAACTACAAGTTAGTAAATAGGTAAGCAAACTTTCTTTAATAAAACCGTGCAAAACTGCTGAAATAAAAACTGTCTCCGAATCTGACGAAACTTGACCCAGAGGTAGGTCTTAACCCATAATAGTGGTAAATTTGCTAAGTGAAATAATACAAGTTAGTAAATTAAAAAAAAAACCGTGCAAAATGTTGAAATAAAACTATCTCCGAATCTGACGAAACTTGACCCAGAGGTAGGTCTTAACCCATAATAGTGCGTGGTAAATTTGCTAAGTGAAATAATAACTACAAGTTAGTAAATAGGTAAGCAAACTTTCTTTAATAAAACGTGCAAAACGCTGAAATAAAAACTGTCTCCGAATCTGACGAAACTTGACCCAGAGGTAGGTCTTAACCATAATAGTGCGTGGTAATTTGCTAAGTGAAATAATAACTACAAGTTAGTAAATAGGTAAGCAAACTTTCTTTAATAAAACCGTGCAAAACGCTGAAATAAAAACTGTCTCCGAAATCTGACGAAACTGACCCAGAGGTAGGTCTTAACCCATAATAGTGCGTGGTAAAATTTGCTAAGTGAAATAATAACTACAAGTTAGTAAAATAGGTAGCAAACTTTCTTTAATAAAACCGTGCAAAAATCCTGAATAAAAACTGTCTCCGAATCTGACGAAACTTGACCCAGAGGTAGGTTTAACCCATAATAGTGCGTGGTAAATTTGCTAAGAAATAAATAATAACTACAAGTTAGTAAATAGGTAAGCAAACTTTCTTAAATAAAACCGTGCAAAACAGCTGAAATAAAAACTGTCTCCGAATCTGACGAAACTTGACCGACAGGTAGGTCTTAACCTATAATAGTGCGTGGTAAATTTTATAAGTTAAATAATAATTACAAGTTAGTAAAATAGGTAAGCAAACTTTATTTAATAAAACCGTGCAAAACAGCTGAAATAAAAACTGTCTCCAAATCGAAAAAAATGGAAGAGAATTCTCTCTGTTCTCTCTCACACACTACACCAAAAACACACACAAGCAATAACAACTCCAATGCACCGGCGGCCATGGTGGATGAAGGTGAAGATGGAGAAATTGTTGACGGCGGCCATGGCGCTGTATCGGCTACTCCGGCAACTGTCCCGATGGCTGGAGGAGGTTCGAAGATGGTGGATGAATGTGATGAAGACGGTGGCTATGGTGCGGTGTCGGCTGCGCTGACGATGTCCCCGAAGGATGAAGGTGATTCGACAATGGAGAAACTCAAAGCCGAGTTTAACATCAAGGAATTCTTCGAATTAGCTTCGCGAGTTATTGACGATGGGGACTCTGAATCCATGGAAATGTTGAAGAATTTGAAAATAAAATGGATGACAAAGCTTGGGGGTGAGATTGCAATGGCCGGCCATGGCGGATTCCGATCGGTTCAAACGAGACAGCCGACTCCATTCCCGACAACACGTCCAGCCTGTCGCGTGATTCGTGGGTCAACGACGGCACAAGCCGTCCTCATCAGAGCGGCGCCGACCTCGGGTTCAGCGGAGACGACCTCGGGTTCAGCGGAGCCACATTGCAACATGACACACGGGGCTCGAGGGTCAACGGCTGCACATGGTCTGGCGCCGCCCTCGGGTTCCGCAGAGCCGCAAAGCGTGTCACATGGGGCTACGAAGCTTTCGTTGTCGGCTGCGGCGTGTGACGACTCGACCGTTGGTAAGTCAAAGGCTGTACAAGCCGCTCAAGCCGACCTCGGACTCAGCATTGCGGCGCCGCCCTCGAGTTCCGCGGAGCCGAAAGCACATGGGGCGCTGCACCGACCGTTGGCAGCTGCGTCGACTGCCGAGCTCTCGTTAGTCGCAAAGTCGCCTCAGCCGCTGGCCGTGCTCCCCACGCCGATGCCATTGACGGCCACCACTGTGGTCACCGAGGCTGGCTCACCTTCCCCGACGTGGGCGGCGCCACCATTCGCTGACGTTTGGCCGTCTTCTTCCCCATTGACGGCAGTACTTTCACAGAACGAGCAACAGCCACTGTCCGCTGAATCTATTCTCAGACAGAACGGCCGTCTCCACCACCAGACGCCGGCTGTTTCAGCTTCCTTCGTCCAGCCGGCCATGGCTCATGATTCCTTGCCGCCGTGGGCTCGGGTGGCGCCGCCACAGCATCACGCTGCCCAAGTCCAACAGCATGCTCCGCCGATCAGACCGAATCCGCGGCCAACTGCTATTCCGAAGACCTCCTCGGCTCCGGTGACACCTATGCCGGAGTTTTTTATTGGGAATGTCCCTATGCATCCAAATACGGCTTTCAAGATTGAAGATACAAGTTAGTAAAATAGGTAGAACAAACTTTATTTTAATAAACCAGTGCAAAATCGTTGACTATAAAAACGTCTCCAAATCTGA
>JACGWL010000220.1:0-12735 GCA_034509725.1 Sesamum angolense
ATGTAAAAATAAACTACAAGTTAGTAAAATTCTAAGCGAAACTTTCTTTACATAAAACCGTGCAACAACAGGTGAATATAAACTGTCTCTACGACATCTGATGAAACTTGACCCAGAGGTAGGTCTTAATCCATAATACTCTCTGGTAAATTTTCTAAGTGAAATAATAACTACAAGTTAGTAAAATAGGTAAGCAAACTTTCTTAAATAAAACCGTGCAAAACAGCGGAAATAAAAATTGTCCCCGAATCTGACGACACTTGACGCAAAGGTAGGTATTAACCCATAATACTCCATGTTAATTTGCTATGTAAAACAATAAATACAAGTTAGTCAAATTGTAAGGAAACTTTCTTTAATAAACCGAGCAAAACAGGTGAAATAAAAAAAAAACTGTCTCCGAATCTGACGAAAGTTGACCCAGAGGAAGATGTTAACTCATAATACTCCATGGTAAAATTGCTAAGTAAAATAATAACTATAAGTCAGTCAAATTGTAAGCAAACTTTCTTTTTTCGGTGAAGGTAAGTTGCATTAATGTAAAAAAAAGAGAATCTGAAATAGTACAAACTTCAGCTGGAACACCCCTCGACAGGCCAAGGATTTTCCATAATCTATAAAGACCAAGTGAGGAAACAGAATTTCGTAAAGGGACACTAATGATCCTCTGTCTAATCTCCTCTACAACAAGACTGCAACAATCGAGGGTGGTCGACTACGCTGCTGAAAGCGCCTAAAATTGCGTTCCTGCCAGATGTGGTAGACAAGTGATGCCAATAAAGATCGATAAGCTGCGTTAACCACATGCTTTCCACGCCATCTGGATGACGCCATTGAACCCCATGTTGCCAATCCCAGTGGGGCCATGGAAAAAAGGATTTGCTGTCGGATGATGGCAAGGCAACGGCGGGAAAACGAGCATGAAAATAAAAGGTGGTCGTGTGTCTCAGGGACACCATCCGGACACAGAATGCAAAACCCGCCGATATGGTGAAGCCATGGTTTATCCAAAGTAGACAATCTCCCCATGATAGCAAGCCAAAGGATAAAGCAATTCTTCGGGATTTTGAAGGGGCCCATCATCAGAGAGTACCAGAAAACCTTGGGTCCCGGTGGGTGGAAGAAGTTCGTAAGCTATCGAGGTGTTGAATGATCCATCCTTAGACTTCCAACTTATTCTGTTCGGGCCCTCCGAATTAGGGGGGAGCATGTAAGTGATTTCCAAGCATGGAATGTCAGTAATCATAGGCCAATTCCACTGCCCATCCTTAATAACCACTGAAAGCTTGTCGAGAAGTCCAGTATTGGTTAACTGGGGTCCCTGGGGAATCGAGAAATGAGAGGTCCAAGCGGGTGCCACGGATCATGCCATAGTGAAATGGAGTCTCCATTTCCAACGCAAAAGTGGATCTGAGACACCAGAGAATGCCGAAGTGAGAGCATTTTCCTCCAACCCCAAGCTCCTTTGTTATCCTTAACTGTCCAAATCGAGCAGTCCCGCAGTCGAATCTGGATGATCCAATCAACCCAAATATAAGTCTGATTCTGTTTGCTCATCAGTGCACGGTTCAGGGCAAGGATGTCTTTGATACCAAGTCCCCCTTCCTCAATCGGTCTACAAACAGCCTCCCAAGCCACTTTAGGGTAACCACTGGAAGAGGTACCTTTCCAAAGAAATGTACGCAATCGCTTGATCATCTCATTGATAATCCCTTTGGTAAGATAAATGCCACAGCCCAATACACCTCGAAGGAAATCAAAACAGATTTGATAAGTTGAACCCGTCCAGCAAAGGAGAGCTGGACCCCTTCCCAACCTTTAATGCGGCTGTCAATCTTCTGAAGTAATGGTTGACAATCTGCAACAGAAAGCCGTGCTGAAATAAGTGGTAGGCCAAGGTATCTGACCGGAAGATGACCTTCCTGGAACCCCAATGTCGCAAGCAAAGAATCACGGAGCCTGAAGCTGCCTTAGAAATGATCAATTGGCTCTTTTGGGGTTAATGTGTAAACCCGAGAGTGTGGCGAAAGTATCAAGTCCCGGCCAAACAAAAATACCGAACGTACATCCGCCTTACAAAACAGAAGAAGGTCGTCGGCGAAAGATAATTGGAACAGGTTCAAATCCTTGCATCTCCAGTGGTACTGAAATTCCCCGTCCTGTTCAATAAGTTGCTGCAAGATCATGTGGAGGACTTCCATAACAAGGACAAAAAGATATGGAGACATGGGGTCTCCCTGTCTAAGCCCTAGTGCTCCCGCGATGAATCCATGCACCCCACCATTCACAACAACTGAGTAATGTGCTGAAGTGACACACTCCTCAATCCACCTAATAAACACGGTAGGAAAACCAAACATTCGCAGAGTGGCAATTAGAAAATCCCATTCCACAGTGTCATATGCTTTCCTAAGATCCACTTTTAAGGCACATCTAGGAGGGAGCCGACATTGATTATACCCAGAAAAGAGTTCTTGAGCTAAAAGGATGTTATCGCTAATCAGTCGACCCGGAACAAATGCATGTTGAGAAGGGCTAATAAGTAAATCTAGGATTTCTCTAATTCGGCTCACAATAATCTTGGAAATAACTTTATAAACAACATTACAACAAGAAATAGGTCTGAATTCTGCAACTGAATGAGGTGTTTGTACCTTAGGAATCAATGTGAGCAATGTAGCATTCAATTGTTTCAAGAGACGGCTCGTCTTGAAGAAGTCAATAATGGCTTTCGACACCTCCTCACCCGCAACCGGCCAGGCAGCTTTAAAGAAACCCGAGGAAAATCCATCTGGTCCAGGGGCTTTGTCCTCCTCAATATCAAAGAAAGCTATTTTGACCTCAATGGTGACAGGACGAATAATAGCCCGGGCTTCGTCATCCGTGAGAATATGCCGAGCCCAGGGCGTAAATATCGAAGGTCAATGGCCCTATCTGTCCGATCACCACCTAACAAACCCTGGAAAAAATCCACAAATATGCTGCTAATAATGGTGGGTTCTGTTTGTTCATTGCCATCGTCATCAGAAATCTGGAAAATCCTCTTGTTAGCCCTCTTAGTGGCCACCCGGCGGAAGAAAACCTTGGAGCATTGGTCTCCACCTTTCAGCCGTTGAAGCTTCGCTCTCTGTCGCAGCATAACCTGTTCAAGCTTTGAAGCTTTGAGATAAACCAGCCTGCAGTAGTGCTGCAACAGCAGAAGGAGAGAATTGTGTCTATCAAACTGGAGAATGTTCTGCGCGACCTCCAAGAAACCTGCCGCCAGCTTGACATTCTTCGCCAGATCCCCCTTACTACGTCTTTGTTGCCGGAAAACCGACTTAAGAGCTTTCAATTTTCGAGTCACAGAATACATAAGAGTACCATTAACAGGGTGCCGCCAAATAGATTGAACAGATGCAAGGAATCCAGGGGATAATGCAAGATAGTTGTCAAAACGGAACAAATTGACCTGTATATTACGACAGTCCCTTTAAAAACCAACGGTGAGTGATCAGATGTACGAGGTGTGAGGCATGTATAGAACAGGTTCGGCCATCTATCCATCCAAACATCATTAACAAGCAATCGGTGAAGTCTCTTCCAAAGGCTCCGGCCATCCAAGCTGCAATTATGCCAAGTGAAACGTTCACCTTGCATAGGCATAGAGAGAAGGCCAGTCTGAAGGATACAATCATTAAATTCATTCATGGCCACTCGAATATCCCCAGAGGCGCCACTAACCTCACTCATAACCAACACCGCATTAAAATCACCTCCCACCAGCCACGGCACATTGCCAACTGTCACAGCCAATTCGATAAGCCCCTGCCATAATTCTCGCCGTGCACTCACTTCATTCGCACCATAAACCACCGTGATCAGAATAGTCTCATGCAATTCATGAATAAGAACACGACAGTGCACAAATTGAGAACCAACATTAAGAAATTCCACATCAATAAGCTCATCATTCCATGCAATCCAAATACGATTACCCGGTCCCGCATAATGAACAAACCATCGCCATCTAGATAAAACTCCTAATTGGATACGTGTGACATTAGATTGCATAACCCTAGTTTCCAATAAAGCGATAAAGTGTAACCTGAATTCGCTGACAAGATCTCGGACTGCAACTTGGTGGTCCCTCCTGTTCAGGCCCCTCACATTCCATATCGCTGTGTTCAACATGGGAAACATCTGAGGGGTTGCATTTGTTAGGACCCCTTGGCGAGCCGTCTGCGTCATCATTGTTTTCTCTAGTACATCGAAAGCATTAAAAAGAACGATATCATTAGACTTATCCTTGCCATACTCTGAACTTTCCTCACCAACCCTGTCAGTCTCAGTCTCGGGGTGGACTTCTTCCTGTACCAGATCGGCCTGGCCCTGTTCACTGATCTTCAATTCCGGTGCGCCTGTGGGGGCGGAGGTTTCCTAACATAAATCGCAACCGCAGGCTTCATTTGTTTGGAAAGAGGGCATTCCTTCGTACTATGTCCAAGACTTGAACATCCCGTGCATTTAGGTGGAAGCCATTCATACTCAACGTCCACTTTGCATGCCGATTCACCTCCAAGTTCGTTAGGCATCATAATGACGACATGTTTTGGGAGCTTTGAATTGACATTAAGCATAATGCAAACACGAGCGAAATCCAACCTCGTGCATGCACGTGTAATCGCGCTGGATAGAGCGGTCGTCCAATTCCACTCGCCACCGTGCTCAAACCTTCTGTCGTCCAGAGTTCTACTGGCAAGTGTCGAAGTTTTATCCACACCGGAACTTCTGTGTGTTTCAGTTTTCTTAAACCATGCCCGGTTCCCACTTCTGCAATACAATTGGTTGTCCAAGATACAACCAAGGACCGCCCTCGATCACATCCTCCATTGCCGCGACAGTTTCAAATTGGAAAAAGAAGAATCCGTTCGACGTTGCTTTAACATCACACACACCCGGCCAAAGAATGCACAAATTCATTAAGGTGGTGGAAGTAAGGCTTTTTGCCCAGAAAATATCCAACAGCGGTAGTGTTCCAGCGCTTGGATCCCGCATGGATCATGTCAATCGAAGGACGAACAATAACCTCCCCATTTTGCACCGAAGGTGGGATAAAGTTGAGGGTTTTTTGCGATGAATTGTGAAATGCCGCAGCGATTTTGTCCTCATCAATTTTGGAGGCCAAATGTGGATTCAAAGGGACATTACCAAAAAATAGCTCCGGCAGCGGGTTCGCCGGAACTCCGGTGGTCACCGGTGGCGCTGTTCGCGGCGGCTGAGTTCTGTACAGCGGCTCAGGCAGTGGAGCTGGTGCTGAGTGCTGTTGAGTCTTCACCACTCGTTCCCATGGTAGCGAATGAGCACCAGTCGCGGCCGGGTGAACGCAAGTGGTCGGAGGAGGCGAACCCACCGGCGACTGGTGGTGAAATGCTCCGTTCAGTCCAAACAGGGAGTCGGCAGAGGGTGAATGGTGATATTTCACCGTCGGAACTGCCAACAACGGAGTCGTTGAGGGGTGCTTCGCCGGCGCATGGACTTTCGAGGTGGGAGCGAGCTATCTTCGTCGTCAATGGAGGTGGCCGTCAATGGCGTCGACGTGGTGTGCGAAGCCGACATTCCAGCCAATTTTTTGGCATCCAAGGGCGTGGCAGTCGAAGTCGGCGCCGGCACCGGCCATTGTGAGGCCCCACGCGTAATAAATGATTACGGCGCCTCGTCAGTTAGTGCCGCAGCAGCCGAATACGCAGCCTCGTCAGTCAGCGCCGCAGCCTCGTCAGTCAGCGCCGCAGCCTCGTCAGTCAGCGCCGCAGCCGCCAACTGTCTATTCAATGTCCCATGCGCCATGATGAAATTCGGCGCCTCGTTACACGAGGCACCAGCGGTCAACTCCGCAGCAGCCGATGTCGCAGCCGTCAGCAGTCCTTGCGAGGTCCCATGCGCCGTATTGCCTTTCGGCTCCTCGTTACATGATGCACCAGTCCTCAGCGACGCGCCGTTGATGAAACGACGAGCAAGTAGAGACTTCTTTGCCGGGAACGGGGTCAGCTGCCGTGTCTGAACAGGCCGGAATCCGCCATGTCCGGCCGACGTAATCTCGTCCCCAAGCTTCTCCTTCCATTGTTTTTTTAAAGCCTTCAACATTTCCACGGATTCGGAGTCCCCCTCGTCATTGACCCGCGAAGCAAGTTCGAAAAACTCTTTGAGGTTAAAGTCGGCTTTGAGCTTCTCCATTTTCAACTCACCTTCCGCCGACGAGAGCGTCGCCGGTGCGGCCAAAACAGCGCCATGGCCGTCTTTTCCGAATTCCCTTCTTCTCCTTCATCCTCCATGGCCGCCGGAGCAATGGAGATGGTGGAGCTAGTGTGTGTTTTTGGTGTAGTGTGTGTCAGAGAACAGAGAGAATTTTCATCCATTTCCCAAACTTTCTTTAATAAAATCGTGCAAAACAGCTGAAATCAAAAACAGTATTCGAATCTAATGAAACTTAACCTAGAGGTATTTAACCCATAATAGTGCGTGGTAAATTTGCTAAATGAAATTATAACTACAACTTAGTCAAATAGGTAAGCAAAATTTCTTTAATAAAACCGTGCAAAATAGCTAAAACAAAAACAGTCTCCGTGAATCTGACGAAACATGACACAGAGGTAGGTCTTTAACTCATAATACTCTGTTGTAAATTTTAAGTGAAATAATAACTACCAGTTAGTCAAATAGGTAAACAAACTTTCTTTAATAAAACCGTGCAAAATCGCTGAAATTAAAAACTGTATCTGAATCTGACGAAACATGACCCAAAGGTAGGTCTTAACCCATAATACTCCGTGGTAAATTTGCTATGTAAAACAATAAATACAAGTTAGTCAAATTGTAAGGACACTTTCTTTAATAAAACCGTGCAAAACAGCTGAAATAAAAACTGTGTCCGAATCTGATGAAACATGACCCAGAGGTAGGTCTTAACCCATAATAGTGCATTGTAAATTTGCTAAGTGAAATAAAACTACAACTTAGTCAAATAGGTAAGCAAACTTCTTTTAAATAAAACTTTGCAAAACAGCTGAAATAAAACTGTCTCCGCGAATCTGACGAAACTTGAAGCAGAGGTAGGTCTTAACCGTAATACTCCGTGGTAAATTTGCTAAGTGAAATAATAACTACAAGTTAGTCAAATAGGTAAACAAACTTTCTCAATAAAACTGTGCAAAACAGCTAAATAAAAACTGTCTTCGAATCTAATGAAACTTGACCCAGAGGTAGTCTTAACCCATAATAGTGCGTGGTAAATTTGCTAAGTGAAATAATAACTACAACTTAGTCAAATAGTAAGCAAAATTTCTTTAATAAAACCATGCAAAATAGCTGAAACAAAAACTGTCTCCGAATCTGACGAAACTTGACCCAGAGGTAGGTCTTAACCATAATTCTGTGTAAATTTTCTAAGTGAAATAATAACTACAGTTAGTCAAATAGGTAAGCAAACTTTCTTAATAAAACCGTGCAAAATCGCTGAAATTAAAAACTGTCTCGAATCTGACGAAACTTGACCCAGAGATAGGTCTTAACCCATAATACTCCGTGGTAAATTTGCTATGTAAAACAATAACTACAAGTTAGTCAAATTGTAAGGAAACTTTCTTTAAATAAAACCGTGCAAAACAGCTAAATAAAAACTATCTCTACGAATCTGACGAAACTTGACCCGGAGGTAGGTCTTAACCCATAATACTCGTGTTAATTTGCTATGTAAAACAATAACTACAAGTTAGTAAAATTCTAAGGAAACTTTCTTTATTAAAACTGTGCAAAACAGGTAAAATAAAAACTGTCTCTGGGAATCTGATGAAACTAACCCAGAGATAGGTCTTAATCCATAATACTCTCTGGTAAATTTGCTAAGTGAAATAATAACTATAAGCTAGTAAAATAGTTAACTTTCTTAAATAAACCGTGCGAAACGACTGAAATAAAACTGTCTCCGAATCTGACGAAACTTGACCCAAGGTAGGTCTTAACCCATAATATTCCGTGTTAATTTGCTAAGTAAAACAATAACTACAAGTTAGTAAAATTCTAAGCAAACTTTCTGTAATAAAACCGTGCAAAACAGGTGAGATAAAAGCTGTCTCTGCGAATCTGATGAAACTTGACCCAGAGGTAGGTCTTAATCCATAATACTCTCTGCTAAATTTCTAAGTGAAATAATAACTAAAGTTAGTAAATAGGTAAGCAAACTTTCTAAATAAAACCGTGCAAAACAACGGAAATAAAAACTGTCGCCGAATCTGACGAAACTTGACCCAGAGGTAGGTCTTAACCATAATACTCCATGTTAATTTGCTAAGTAATAAATACAAGTTAGTCAAATTGTAAGCAAACTTTCTTTAATAAAACCGAGCAAAGCTGAAATAAAAAATGTCTCCGAATCAGACGAAAGTTAACTATTAACCCATAATACTCGTGGTAAATTGCTAAGTAAAATAATAACTATAAGTTAGTCAAATTGTAAGCAAACTTTCTTTAATAAAACCGTGCAAAACAGCTGAAATAAAAACTGTCTCCGAATCTGATGAAACTTGACCCAGAGGCAAGTCTTAACCCATAATAGTGCGTGGTAAATTTGCTAAGTGAAATAATAACTACAAGTTAGTCAAATAGGTAAGCAAACTTTCTTTAATAAAACCGTGCAAAATAGCTGAAAAAAAACTGTCTCCGAATCTGACGAATTGACCCAGAGGTAGGTCTTAACCATAATACTCTGTGTAAATTTCTAAGTGAAATAATAACTACCAAGTTAGTCAAATAGGTAAGCAAACTTTCTCAAATAAAACCGTGCAAAACAGCTGAAATAAAAACTGTCTCGAATCTGATGAAACTTTACCCAGAGGTAGGTCTTAACCAATAATAGTGCGTGGTAAATTTGCTAAGTGAAATAATAACTACAACTTAGTCAAATAGGTAAGCAAACTTTCTTAAATAAAACCGTGCGAAACAGTTGAAATAAGAACTTTCTCCGAATCTGACGAAACTTGACCCATAGGTAGGTCTTAACCCATAATACTCCGTGGTAGATTTGCTATATAAAACAATAACTACAAGTTAGTAAAATTGTATGGAAACTTTCTTTAATAAAAACAGTCTCTGCAAAAACTGTTCCCGAAAAAAAGAATGGATGAAAATTCTCTTTGTTCTCTCACACACATTACACCAAAAACACACTAGCTCCAGCACCCCTACGGCGGCAAAGGAGGATGAAGGGAAAGAAAGGGAACTCGAAGAAAGCGGCCATGGCGCTGATGTGTCCGTACCGACGACTCGCCCGGCGGCTAAAGGTGGGTTGACAATGGAGAAACTCAAATCCGACTTTAACCTCAAAGAGTTTTTCGAACTTGCTTCACGGGTCATTGATGAGGGGGATTCCGAATCTTTAGAGAGGTTGAAGGCTTTGAAATTACAATGGAAGGAGAAGATTGGGGGAGAGGTTGAGTCGGCCGGAAATGGCGGACTCCGGCCAGTTCAGACGCGGCAGCCGACCCCATTCCCGGCGAAGACTTCAAGACCAGCTTGTCGAGTCCTCAATGGCGAGGGGCTGCCGAATGGTGCTGCGAGTTTCGAGGCGCCGAACACGGCACATGGGATATCGTCGGCGGCGGCGACAGCGGCTGAGGCGGCGCTGTCCACTTGCTTTGAGGCGCCGCAATGTTTGACGCCGCGTTGGGCCTCGCGACGGCCAAGGGCGGCTGTGACAACGGATGATGTGGCGCCGACCTTGTGTTGTGTGAAGCCGCAATGTTTGACTTCGTGTGGGGGCTTGAGTCAATCGTTGGCGGCTGAGAAAGGGGCTGATGCGGCGCTGAACATGGGTTGGGAGGCGCCTCAATTGTTGACTTGGGGTGAGGCCTCGCGTCGGCCGTTGGCAGCCACATTGCCGACACCATGGACGTTCAACTCCATAGACGGCGACAATGGCGTGAAAGGTAGGTCCTCACCCCCTGCGATTTTGGATGGTCCGACACCCGTCGAAGACGTCATGCTTGGACTGAACGGTGCATTCCACCTCCGGTCGCCGGTGGGCTTACCTCCTCCGTCCTCTGTCCTACCGGCCGAGAATAGGGCCCCGCCGATGCTTAGGAATTGTGTGGAGAAGATTCAGCATCATCAAGCCCCAGCTCCATTGGCCTCGCCGCTATTCCAATCTCGGCCGCCGACGGCCAATTCGCCGGCGATCTCCGGAGCTCCGGCAAACACGATGCCGGATCTATTTTTTAGGAATATTCCCTTGAATGCACATTTGGCATCCAAAATTGAAGAGGATAAAATCGCCGCGGCTTTTAAACAATTCATCGCGAAAAACCCTTAATTTTATCCCACCTTCTGTGCAAAATGGGGAAGTTATTGTTCGTCCTTCTATTGACATGATCCGTGCGGGATCCAAGCGTTGGAACACTACCGCTGTTAGTTATTTTCTGGGAAAAAAGCCCTTACTTCCACCACCTTAATGAATTTGTGCATTCTATTTGGCCGGGTGTGCGTGATGTTAAAGCAACGTCGAACGGATTCTTCTTTTTCCAATTTGAAACTGTCGCGGCAATGGAGGATGTGATTGAGGGCGGTCCTTGGTTGTATCTTGGACAACCAATTGTGTTGCAGAAGTGGGAACCGGGCATGGTGTTAAGAAAACTGAAACACACAGAAGTCCCGGTGTGGATAAAACTTCGACACTTGCCGGTTGAACTCTGGACGACAAAATGTTTGAGCACGGTGGCGAGTGGTATTGGCCGACCGCTTTATCCCGATGCGATTACACGTGCATGCACGAGGTTGGATTTCGCTCGTGTTTGCATTATGATTAATGTCAGTTTGAAGCTCCCAAAACATGTCGTCATTATGATGCCTAACGAACTTGGAGGTGAATCGGCATGCAAGGTGGACGTTGAGTACGAATGGCTTCCACCTAAATGCACGGGATGTTTAAGTATTGGACATAGTATGAAGGATTGCCCTCTTTCCAAACCAACGAAACCTGCGGTTACGATATATGTTAGGAAACCTCCGCCACCCGCACCGGCCGCACCGGAATTGAAGTTCAGTGAACAAGGCCAGGCCGTTCTGGTACCGGAAGAAATCCACCCCGATACTGAGACTGACAGGGTAGGTGAGGAAATATCAGAGTATGGCAAGGATAAGTCTAAAGATATCGTTCTTTTAATGCTTTTGATGTACTACGAGAAACTGATGATGACGCAGAAGGCTTGCCAAGGGATCCTAATCAATGCAACCCCTCAGATGTTTCCCCATGTTGAACACAGTGATATGGAATGTGAGGGGCCTGAACAGGAGGGACCACCAAGTTGCAGTCCGAGATCTTGTCAGCGAATTCAGGTTACACTTTATTGCTTTATTGGTAACTAGGGTTATGCAATCTAATGTCACACGTATCCAATCAGGAGTTTTATCTAGATGGAGATGGTTTGTTGATTATGCGGGACGGGGTAATCGTATTTGGATTGCATGGAATGATGAGTTTATTGATGTGGAATTTCTTAATGTTGGTTCTCAATTTGTGCACTGTCGTGTTCTCATTCATGAATTGCATGAGACTATTCTGATCACGGTGGTTTATGGTGCGAATGAAGTAAGTGCACGGCGAGAATTATGGCAGGGGCTTATCGAATTGGCTGCAACAGTTGACAATGTGCCGTGGTTAGTGGGAGGTGATTTTAATGCGGTGTTGGATATGAGTGAGGTTAGTGGCGCCTCTGGGATATTCGAGTGGCCATGAATGAATTTAATGATTGTATCCTTCAGACTGGCCTTCTCTCTATGCCTATGCAAGGTGAACGTTTCACTTGGCATAATTGCAGCTTGGATGGCCGGAGCCTTTGGAAGAGACTTGACCGATTGCTTGTTAATGATGTTTGGATGGATAGATGGCCGAACCTGTTCTATACATGCCTCACACCTCGTACATCTGATCACTTACCGTTGGTTTTGAAAGGGGACTGTCGTAATATGCAGGTCAGTTTGTTCCGTTTTGACAACTATCTTGCATTATCCCCTGGATTCCTTGCATCTGTTCAATCTATTTGGCGGCACCCTGTTATTGGTACTCCCATGTATTCTGTGACTCGAAAATTGAAAGCTCTTAAGTCGGTTTTCCTGAAACAAAGACGTAGTAAGGGGGATCTGGCGATGAATGTCAAGCTGGCGGCAGGTTTCTTGGAGGTCGCACAGAACATTCTCCAGTTTGATAGACACAATTCTCTCCTTCTGCTGTTGGAGCACTGTTGCAGGCTGGTTTATCTAAAAGCTTCAAAGCTTGAACAGGTTATGCTGCGACAGAGAGCGAAGCTTCAATGGCTGAAAGGTGGAGACCAATGCTCCAAGGTTTTCTTCCGCCGGGGGCCACTAGGAGGGCTAACAAGAGGATTTTCCAGATTTCTGATGACGATGGAAATGAACAAACAGAACCCACCATTATTAGCAGCATATTTGTGGATTTTTTCCAGGGTTTGTTAGGTGGTGATCGGACAGATAGGGCCATTGACCTTCGATATTTTGCGCCCATGGGCTATTCACGGATGACGAGCCCGGGCTATTTTCGTCCCTGTCACGCAATCAAATTGAGGTCAAAAAATAGCTTTCTTTTGATAATTGAGGAGGAACAAAACCCGGGTGGGTACCAGTTGGATTTTAACGTCAGGAGTTTACTCGTTTAATTCTGAGCAACTGGCGCCGTGTGTTGTGGGATGT
>JACGWL010000223.1:0-26195 GCA_034509725.1 Sesamum angolense
ATACGATTGTGAGCTTCTAATTTTCATGTATATCAGGACAATTATTCCCCATACAAGTTTTGACTAGAGATAACATCGTTGATACGCAATAATATTACATTATTGATAGTGAGTGTTACATCGTTACATTGATGTCTTGTGTGAATAGCCTCCTATGTGCTCATAATTTTCTGTATATATTTTTAATATATATTAATTGTAAAAATATTATTGTATACTTTTTAATAAGAGATGTTTATATTGTACAGTTTTCAGAGTTGATTATTTATTATAACTATATGATATCCGTTCTATTATATGAATGATTGTGTCCTTATTTTATAATCTCTTCTCCAAATAATAAATTATTCTATATATTATTTCTATATCTAATTTACATTTTCATGGTGTTCTTTACTTTACTTAATACCATTGATACTTTTGTAAGTTCAGATTGAATTATGAATGGTAAAATATACGGAATTATCCTGTACTGAATCTCGTTGGTATAAGATATTATTAAGTCAATAGTATTCAGAAGGATCATTATAATGTATGAAGTCTCAGCACGAATTAGGTGTATTGAGATACAAATAATTGTGACTTATATAATGTTTATGAGTCATTAATGAAATTTATAATTTTTTTTTATTTGATTTATTAGATTGTGTGACTATCTTTGTTTTAATGAAATTATCTTCTAAGGTAAACGAATGTGAATTGTCTGAGTTTGAAAATAAATTGGTTGATTAAAACTACGTAAATCTACAATATCTTTATTTTTGTTATATCGAATTTTATTTTTGTTACGTACATAAATTATTGAAGTAGTTTACGGATTTTGATAAATTAACCTTATATTTAAGCATCCTAAGAAGTGGCCATTGAATAAAAATATTTTAACCACCTACATGGCACTAAATTATACATATTTTTTAATTTAATCACATATATATATATATATTATAATATATATATATATATATATAATATATATATATATATGAAAATTTCACCAACTCCTCCTTTTAAATTCCTATGACTAAACCTACATATGCAAAAATGTCTACCTGCAATTTCAATGACAACTGTCTATGTTGAAAATTATGCAGCCCACAAAATACTTAACTTTTCCTACACAAAAATTGCATAGTTTAAATACATTTTGATCCCATAATTTAGATTATTTGATATTTTTGTTTTTTAAACTTTTTAGAATAATATTTTAATTTTATTTTTTGTGATTTTAGTAAATTTTTTGGCTGGAGTTCATCTTTCTTGTTGAAAAAATGCATGTGCATCTCACAATTTTAAAATTGGGCTTTTATTCCTATTAACCCTTTTTTGCCATTATTTTTGTCTTTCAACTTTTTAGAGCAGCATTTTGGTACTACATCTTTTTAATATTTGCAATTTCAGTTTCTTTTTCGTCTGAGTTCACCATTTTTATAGATGGAGTTGAACTCCGGCGAACAAAAGGACTGAAATTGCGAAAATCTAAAAGTTGAAGGGCTAAAATGCTACTAAAAAAAAATTAAAAGACGAAAATACCAAATGACCTAATTAAGTTATGAAATCAAGATTCCATTTAATCATGCACAAATTACAGTTTAAAGCTTATGTAATTAATTATCCTGTATCTATGTATATGTCTAACTTGCAAGTCACAATAAAAGTAAAAAAAATGCATATAAATAAATTTGTTATATAAAATCAAACTCCCACAATTGAAAAGAGCCATCCTTCACTACACACACACACAAATCAGTAAAGGGAAAGGTTTTGTTGATAAGGTATATAAGCTTGCTTGCTATATCCATCAGAGATCAGCAGTGACTGACTGCATCTCCATTAATTAGTTGATTTGTTTTTAAGTCCCTCTTTTTCTTCACAACTATATACTACTTTTCTCTCTCTCTCTGATCTCTGATCTCTTTCTGGTGCAAAAAGAAAGATGATGAGTGGTAGTGGTGGATGAGGAGCATCTGCAGGTGGAGTAAATTAAGAGAGTAGTGATCTGATGACTTGTGAAATGGCCTTCTTCCACTCCAATTTCATGCTGCAAGTGCAAACGACTCCTGAAGATGATCATGATCATGATCATAATCACCCCTCTACATCTCTACCTCCAATTAGTCTTCCCTCTTGCACTCCCCAAGAATTTCATGGTATATACTCTCTCTCTTGATACAATTCTTGATGTTCTTACAATGTTTGAGAGAGAGAGAATGAAGAAAAGAAGATGTAGTAATGATTACATAAGATGTCTTTTTTCTTTCCCTTTTTGCCTTAACTTTCACAACTTTTTGACCATATTGATGAATCTTGAAATTTTTATTTCTACTTTTAGAAAAGAGAGGTACAAAAGCTGGTGATGAAAACATTTATTTCACTACTCAAATAATCATGATTTTTCACTTGGGATGGATGTATGGATCCATCCATTATATGTGCTATATAGCTGGCTGATCAAAACAGACACTGACTTTCTTTTGAATATATATATATATATATATATATATATATATATATAGGAGGTGTGGCTTCTCTACTAGCTGGGAAGAGATCATCCATGTCCTTCTCCACGGGCCTCGACGTCTGCGAAGATCATATGACCAATCATAATCATGGGGAAGATGAATTATCAGACGACGGATCACAGGCTGGGGAGAAGAAGAGGAGGCTCAACATGGAGCAAGTGAAAACACTGGAAAAGAACTTTGAATTGGGGAACAAGCTTGAGCCCGAAAGGAAAATGCAGCTGGCCCGAGCACTCGGGCTGCAGCCCAGACAGATTGCCATTTGGTTTCAGAACAGGAGGGCTAGATGGAAGACTAAGCAACTGGAGAAAGATTATGATCTCCTCAAGAGACAGTTTGAAGCTGTCAAGGCAGAAAATGATGCCCTTCAGGCACACAACCACAAACTTCATGCTGAGGTACTAATCCACAGTTAAATTTTAATGTTTGCATCAATTCTTTCTTACATAAATTATGTACGCTAATATTAAGTTTCTTGTCGAGTATATAGAGGTCTCATTGCAAAATTATATGTAGTTTGATCATCAATTGAACTTTGTGTCTTAATTATTACAAACTGCTTGACAGATTGTGAAACGTGTGCGAAAACAAAAAGAAAATTAAGTACAAGAAGTCAAGAATTAGTACAGAATTTTAAGTGGCTTGAGGGATTACTTGATATATATATATATATATATATATATATATATATAATAGACGTTCGATCATTTGTCGAGTATATGCAATTGAGACAGAAATGTAATGTTAGGGCAGACTCCATATACTCTCGATATCGAGAGTAGAAACGAATGAATGAAGAAATTGAATGTTTGTGCAGATATTGGCACTGAAGAGTAGGGAGCCAACAGAATCCATAAATCTGAACAAAGAAACAGAAGGTTCAAGTAACAAAGTGAAAATCAGAAATAAAGCTGGATATTTCAACGACGACGGCTCCGGCAGCCACCTGCATTGAGAGCCCATTGTCAACACATCCCATTCCAGGCCCTCTCCCTCGTCGTCTTCTCGTCGCGGCCAGCAGGCCGGCGGAGTAGTGGCGCACCAGCTCTTCCACAATTCTTCTTCCAGGCTCGAAATTCATCACTGCCCGAAAATGGACCAAACTGTTAAGGAAGAAAGCTTGTGCAACATGTTCGTTGGCATGGATGATCAGACAGGATTTTGGCCCTGGCTAGAGCAACAAAATTTCAATTAAATCATAATAATAATAATAATTATTATTATTTATAAATTGGTGATCAAACTATATCTTATGAGAGCAAGAGTATTCATGGATGATGAAGTTAGCAATATTTAATTTACGAGTAGATGAATTATAAATTAATTCCTCGTTTTGATACTTTAATTTAGGGTTGGCAAGTACAAAGTAGTAATTCAATGGATGATATCATGTTCTTTTCCTTCTATTAAAAATAAATAAATAGTGAGATCAAAATTCAAGAATCAAATTTTCCCCCCACTTTGGCCGTCATCAGTGTATTCTTTGCGTCGATCGTGATCCCATAAATTTCTTATAAAGATTCATTATTTTCATAAATGAAAATTATAATTATATCACCCCCTTGCAAACAGGAGAAAAATAATTATTATATTTACAAAATAAAAATATTAAATTAAATTAATTATACGACATGATCCACGTTATTTGATATAGTTTAAAAATAGGTTTAATACAATATACCTCCCTATGATATTATAAATTAACAAATTATCCCTTATAAAAAAAAATAACAGTAATTTGTCTCTCTATATTTTTCAAAATTAAGCAATTAACCTTTCTATTAATGAGATAAATTGTTTTACTTTAAAAACTATAGAAAAATAAATTACTGTATTTTTTAAAATATAAAAAAATAAATTATTTTTTTTCATAAGGAGATTGATTGTATTTATCCGTTCAGAAAACAATCAATCAACGAGAAATGGTGAAGAAATTTCAGTAATGAAAATAATTTCTAGAGAGAGAATAAAGCACATCCCAATGAAAGGAAGGCGACAACAGATGGAAGATAAGAAGAAAAGGAGGAGGGTTGGAGGGGTTGCGAAATGGTCGTTCTCGTGAAGGACATCACCACTCATCCATGCCTCTTTTTTCTTGCTTCTTCTGCTCACAAGTCCTTATGACAATCAAATTCAAATGGGCTATATATCCACCACCCACCTATAATATTTATATGCTATTACAATGGAATCTACACGATACGAGTATCCATGTATAGGGACTAAGTCTGATAAGATAAAAATATAAGGGACCAAAAATTTAAATAAATGATATAGTTGAGTACCAGAAGTAATATTTACCTTATATTTTATCAGAAACCACCTTTTTTGAAATTGGAAATGGGGTTTGAGTTTTTTACACTATCTGTCGACTTTTGATTCTGTCTTTAAATATTTTTGCAAGAATTCATGTGAACTTCTGTCACCCACTCCCTACCATCCCACGTCTCATTTTCTTTCTCTTTCTCCTTTTCAAAATCTTGATAAATATTTAATGTGACTGAAAGACAGTGAAAGTTTTTTAGTATTTTTAAACTGTCACATTTATTCAAAATTCAAAATCAACGTGTTACATACGCCGACTCGGTGTAGCTCGATCATATGCATCAAGTAAAACGAGTTTTATGTACTTTTAGGATTCATATGCAATATCTACAGTTTCGATAATTTTGGATGAGCATTGGTTTATTTTTCATTTGTTAACAAGGTTTCTGACTCATTGAATGAGAGAATTGCCTCAAAACTTATCGAATGCTTTTGAAATTCGACTACGAGCAACTTGTCAGAAAAAGATATTTAACAAATATATTTAAAAAATTTTTTATCAAAATTTATATACATGACACTTAATTTTATTATATTTTAATGGAGGTGAGATGAAGCATGGCAATAAAGAAATAAAGGTTGGGAAGTTGAGAGGTAGAGGATATATTTGCATATTTAGGTACAGCAAATAAGTAGTGTAATATAGAAGAGAGAAAAGGAAGATCAATCTGGGATCATGTGCACAATGTAATATAAAATTGCTGCAAGACTTTGGCCTTTTTATTATGACAATTTGAGATGCCATCCCTCTCTCTCTCTCTCTCTCTATATATATATATAATAGTGTTTGGTGGAAATTGTAACAATTTTAATTTAGCTCAAGTAGAGATCCTCAAGTGGCCACATGCACTCTGTACTCATCCCACAAATAAATAATAATATAAGGACTTTATCTAAATCATTGGTTTGAGAGAAAATTTTAAAATATTACACATATATGTGAGAAAAATAGAAAATAGAAAAATGATATTTTTGTTCAATGATAAGATTGAAATTTCATAACTACCCACTTAATAGAGGTATTCTGCTTGAATCCCTCGAGATTTGATCTAATTTGTAGTTTACTATCTTTTTATATATATTGACATTGTGAAATTTAATGAAATTTGACAGAGTTTTGAATATCTACGTTATTATTATTATTTTTAGAATATAAGAGGTAGCTAGTTAATATGCTACAAACTCTTTAATTTTTTGTTCAAAATGTCTGATTGTGCACTTCAAGCTTTTATCAGCATATATTCAAGAATAGTAATTTCGAAAGTTGCCACCGTACACCAATATATACATATAAAATGCATACACATGCACTGGGTGGACACGGACACGTATATGTGATAGACATGTCTGATGGTGATTATAATTTCTACAATTATACAAAGAAAGATGAACAGTGAAGCATGTTACGCCTACTTACAATGAAAGATATAATCGAAATAATTTATTTAAATGACAATATATAATTTTGACGTACATAGTTGAAATAGGCTGTAAAATTCTCATCAAAATATGAAATTATCTCTTGGATTTGGTCCGGCCGATGCTGCTTATATTCAGAACCAAATGTCAAAAGATGCAGAGAGAATGGGCTCATGACCACTGCCCTATGTCAAGACATATCTGCAACGAAACATGTAAAATTGTTCCAAGACCAAATCCAACACAAGACCTTGGCCCAAAGTTGGTTCGTGTTACATATATATATATATGTATGTTTTAATTTAATATTTTGAGGTGAGTTTGCATAAAATTTTTCCACCCAAACATTAGCTCAAAATCTGCCACGTCAACCACCCCACAGCCACTGAAAATTCTGAGCACCAAATCCCCAGAAAAACACTCCAACTACCAACTGTTCATCTCAAACGGATAAACCATGGCCATGGCCACCACCACCACCACTTCCGCCACCTGCACACCCTTCTCCACCGCCGCAACCCACCACCAGTCCTCCTACACAATTACCAAACTACCCTTCACAAGAGCCCCTCCAACTCCCCCGCCCACTCACCAAACTCAACGTGTCATCATCCTCCAATCCCGTCGCCGCCGCCACCACCACCACCACCAAGAAAAAGGAAGAAACCATCTATTTCGACGGCGGAGCTCACTACGGCGACCTCTTGGCGAATCTGCTCCTGGGCTTCACACTTCTCTGGCTGCCGTTAACTCTGGCGGCCGTTTTTCGGGCATTCTACCTGAGGTACAGATTCACAAATCTGAGGGTCACAGTCATATCCGGGCTGACCGGGCAGGACAGAAGCGACTTCTCGTATGACGTGATCAAGGACGTGCAGGTGGTGCCCAGGTTTATTGGTGAGTGGGTGATGTTATCATAACCCTGAGAGATGGAACAAAGGTGGATCTTAGGAGTGTTCCTAAGTTCAGGGAGATTGCAAAGTACTGTTTGGCCATGGCTGATAAGCCTGCTGTTTTGAAGGAGACCGGCCCTAAAGGCTTCTGATGAGCTATTGATTTACTCTTAGTTTTTGCACTCAACAAGGTATGTACAAATAGTCAAATTAACATGATTTTGTTCACATAAATGTTTTATTTGTGAAATTGGAGATTTCTTTTTGGTGTAATTGGAGGTTTTTTTTATTATACTTTATGTTGTATATTGATTAAATGTTGCTCGTGTCTATTTCTTATTTTTTAAACAAGGCAAATTCTAATTCAACCATGACTAGGGTAAATATAAGTCAATCATATGGTAATGGTAACTGCAATTGGTTTGATTCGATCAAATTTGGTTCGGGTAAATTTTTTTTTTTAAACAATCATTTTATAGAAAAGTTTAAAATATTGCCGAAAAATTTTATTTGACCTGTAATAAGTTAGTAATATGTTAATTTAAGATACATATGAATTTTCATTATATTTTTTGGCTAATATAAGCAAATACCGTATGATGCGTACCAAAAATTTGCCCACACCATAAGGGGCGAAGGATCTTCAAGAAAATCCTAAAATTACTGAAGGACTAGCCCTACAAAACAGAGGTTAACACTCTGATGCTTAAATTAGTAACGATTTATAAAGAAATAAAAGGAAAAACTTGAATTAAAGTGATGATAATGGTATAAGATGGTGATAAAGTGTATATATTCGTGTGCGGTGCATATTATAAGCTTAAAATAGCCTTAAAACTAGGTGAGAGTAGTGCAAGAAAGTGGGAGTTTGAGAATAAGTGTAATGCTCAAGAACCTTCCCCTCAAAATCAGCACAAAATCTCTATTTATAGGCTTATATAGAGTTGGATATGGGGTTAATTTCTAAGTGTCATATGCCATTGGAAATCTCTTCGAGACAGCCGTCATACGCAACAAACGTTTTAGATTTGGATAATATTGACTGAGATACGTGAGTTGGACGAAACCCTGCCAAACCTGCTTACATTTTCGAGAATTAGTTATTCGTGGACTTTCCAACTCATTTATCACCGATTTATTTGGAACATCTGCAGATATTATAGGGTGCCGTGCACAAATGTCTTGGCAAACTATATGACGTGTATAGCTGAAATAGGCTTATTTGTTTATCTGCCAGTTCAGTAAAGTAGCAGGTAAACCTGTGGGCCTTGCTTCCCTGCTGGAGGGCTTTGTTTGTCCTGCTGGTGGGCTCTTATCCGTTTGCTGATGAGCCAATTGGGCTAGTATGCCTAACTTGTGGGCTCGGCCTAATAATTGTAGGGGCATCACGGTAAATTTGACTAACACGAGATCTATTTATTAAATGTGAACAAACTACTAATGTAATTTTCAAAATAACAAGGAGTTTAGTGTAATTACACAAAACTTTAGGAGATGACGGTGTAATTATCCCTTTAATTATTAGAGGGGCAATTTCTGAATTTTGACAATTTGCAGGTATCAACAAGTTATGTAAATTATACCAATACCTCTTGAAATTTGCTTCAATTATACAAATACCTCGTATCCTTCATAAAATTATATAAATACACTATAAAATTGTAATTATGATTTATATGGATACCTCCTTAGACAAAAATACTTGCACAAAGGGCACTGCAGGAGCATAATTCTAATTTTACAAAGAATAGTAATTGTCTGTGTAATTAAACCAAATCTAAAGGGTACAAGTAGAATTGGAGTAATGATGAAGAGTTTCATATCAATAATACAGTTTCGATGATGTACAAATGCTTTTGCTGCATTCCTCGCTTTGATATGCTGATAACCTTGTGCTTTAACAATATGATCACTTGATCTTACTCAGATAAGATTTTTATATTGCAAGCCTTATTCCATATTCTACTTCATTTGATATATATTTTATATGTATAATTGTTTTTTAAATAAAATATATAATGCCATATATATATATATATATTATATATATATGCTAAATAGAATAAGATTTGCAATAAAAAATATTGCCGGAACTAAGCAGTATTGATACCCACGAAAGGAATTAAGGTTGCTCAATTAATGAAATGCAGTGTTCAACTTGGCAAGTCTTACTCCATGGAACTACCTCATTCATGGAAAATTTTTATTCGGATCTGATTTGGTCGAATTAATCCAATCATACATTTACTCTGTGTTTGATCACTTTTTCTAAACTGTACATAAATCACATGACAAATATATTACATTTATTATATAATTGGTTTAAGTTTGACCGAGTTGAAATCGCGCAAGAATTCCCATTCATTCAGATGAAAAGTTGAAAGGCAGCCCAGCGGAAACTCTGATCATCAAAAAAATACCCAGCATAGAAGATTAAAAAATTAAAAAATAAAAAAAAAGAATTGTTTAATGGCCTGGATCATAATGATCTGACCCATTACCCTCGTTTGTCGTCGTGTATTTACAATATAAATTGGAAAAGAATGCTGAATGCGGGTCTGGATCATAATGATCTGACCCGGACTATTCCTGTCCCACTGTCCTCTGGTGGGCTCGGGTCGGGCAGGATTTTACAGTACAGATGGCCCATCAATAACTAGTTCTGCTGAGGCTGAGCTGAATTGTCCAGTCTTTTTAATAAGGCTGCTCCACTCCTCATCTGAATGGACCCGACCCATTCAAACGTTTTCCAGAGTTTGCTCTCCAACACTGTCTTAATCAAATAGACTCATCTTCCTCACTTTTTTTCTTACTAGCTGTATGTGACACATTTAATATACATACACATACGTACAAATACATAGATAACATGAATTTTAATTTAAATAAAAGTGTGTATGCATTAGATGAAATACAATTTGCACTTCCATTTTACAATAAAAGATTCAAATTGGACATGGAAGCTGATGAATATTTAAGTGAGTACCCTACCATTGTGATTATTGGAGCTTTAAATTCCAAAGCTTAGGTAATTATGTGGACGGACATATATATTATTGCCTAAGTACAACCTAAGACCACTTTTCTTATCCTAAACTATGCCCAAACTCTAGATTAGAGCTCAATTCAAGTATCAATTTGGCGGGAAACGATCGGTGTAGTGATCGACTAACTTGACCCCCAAACTTAAATCCTCTGTACGACGAAGCTTCTGCAATGTCGAAAATTACGATTAATGTCTTTTTTAGAGTAAATTTAGGGATTTGCTGACGATGATGAGTAAGATATATACGTTTAACTCTCTTAGCTGCGAAAACCTACATAACAGACCACCGTCAGAACAACATCAGGTGGACCCCCATTGTGATAGCTCTTTGATGCTTAAGTTAGTTAGGTCGAAAGAGAAAGATGGGTGAACATAGTAAGAATGGTGGGGTTGTAAAATTTGTACCTGCTACATGGAAGGTGGCTATTTATATGTTTTTCCAATGTACGATTTCACGTGAACTATATATAAAATGATCGAACGGACATTGTAAGTCATCCATACTTATTAGGGTTCTGAATGCATCGAGGCTGGATTGTATAGACCTTAAACTATCAAATCACATCTATAAAGCTTATTTAAAGATGATATTTATACGTAAGGAGATTTTAATACTACCTTCATAAGATATACCCTACATTATATGCGTATATAAACTAAGAATGTAGTGATGGACGAAAAGAAAAGGGTTTGAAGGGAATATGTGGGAGAAGGTAGGCTATGCATAGGATTCCCATAATCTCTCTTTTATGGGCGGGACTGGGAGCGTGCTTTGTTAGAAAAAAGACAGGGAAGAAAGCGAGGTGGTGAAGTGAAAATCCAATCCATACATCATCTTGTGACCTTAAAAAGGTAACTCACTCAGTTGGAAATAGGAATCCCAAGCACACAAACCCCCCTACCCCCTACCCTAATATTTTATTCCCCACGTGGGGTCTTTGTTTCTTTAAGGTGGGATTAGGTTTTTCGTTTTACAATCATGCATTGCATATTCTATGTATATAAAACCAAGACATATGGCATCAAATTTCAACTTCGGTTGGGAAGCTATACGACATATGTATATAGGAATCGTTTAATGTTGTCTTGCATGCACTTGTACTATATATATGTAATTGATTATAATTTGATCCTTTTAAGATTTGTTTTTTGATATTTTGATTCGCAATTTAGTAAATGTACATACTTATAAATCATTATTTACGCCCTCCTACAAGACAAAAATCATAATGGTCATGTGTGTGTTTGACATATATATATATATATATAGAGAGAGAGAGAGAGAGAGAGAGAGAACAATGCTTCAGTGATGTAATATTTTTCATCCTTGTGAATTTTCTTAAACAGTGATGTAATATTTTTCATCCTTGTGAATTTTCTTAAAGAAAGATTTGAGACAATTAGAAATTTCCATCAATATATTTGTAACTGAAACCACGATGATAAGGCGAGCTCATTCATGACCTAATGGGATAAAATGGGTGATGATCTTAAATCGGGATCGGATTTACTGAAATCAATACATTCAGAAATTACATTATTATCATTATATGTGTGTATACGATTGATTGGTCTAAACGAGACAAAAGAATAATGATTTGGTAAAGAAGAAAAATAAAAGGAAAGTGGAGTAGTGTAGTCTTGGCTATTCTTACATATATGCTTCTTAACAAAGAACTTTATTCATTTGTAGGCCAAAATTCTCTTCACTTTCCTTCCTCTTCATCATTGTTTTGGCCAATCTTTCTACTTAATTTAGTGTAAAGAGAGAGGAGCGTAACTCATATCCTTTTCCATGGGTCCCTTTTTTGGGATGAAAAGCGTTATTACACTTTTGTCATTTGTTGTGTTTGACAATTCATGTAATGCACAAACAACAAACAAGTTAAACGCGCACTTAATTATAAGAAAACCAATATTTAGACAAAGACAAATATATATATTGTTTTGTGTTGCTTTTCCGAAAGTGTACGTATTGTCCTAATCAGCTAAATCCTGGCTTCACTTTCCATATGCTATAAAAAGTAATATTAATTCAAGATTTTAAATGTGATGTTAATGTTGTCATAGTTACATGTGACCAAGATTTCATATTTAAATTGTTCCTTAATGATAATTTGATATATGTGTAGTCATAATCACCGGGAAGTTACGTTTTTCGTCTTGAATTTCATGATCTGTATATTTTTTCTTAATGGTCCTATAAATTATAAAAATTATGTTTTTAGTTTTTTTTTTTTTTTATTGGATTTTATTAGTATTTTGACAAAAAAGTCGTGTGTTAATTAAGCATGTGGTCATTATCTCTTCTGTCTTTTGGATAGTGGCCACGTGCTTAGCACATGTTTTTTTTCGTAAAATACTAACAGAATCTTATCAAATGACTATTCATGAAAATATCGTAGACACTAAAGTTACCATCGGGCTAATTAGTAAGTAAAATTTTTGTTTGCTAATCTATACTATTTGATATATTTGTAAACAATTCGTTGTTAATTTTGTTAGCAAGTAAACTTTCATTGCTAAATAATAGCAAGGAAATTCTTGAATTAAATAATATGATTTAACAACGAGTATTTTACTTGCTAATTATCTCGACACTAATTTTTTTCGTTATTGTCAAGCTATTTTCTTATAGTGGTAACTAATGGGACGAAAAGTACACTGACGTAGAATATGGACGAGAAAATGCTATTTCATTTGATATTAATCATTCACGATAAATTTATGATCTTCGATTATTAGATACTTACGATTAGTTTTTGTGTTTAAATAGTACATATATGTATTTAACATAAGTTTTTTTACTATATATATAGAGTATAATATTAAATAATAGTTTTTTCAGAATTTTCAAATATTTTGAATGTTGACACGTGGAAAGCTTTTCTAGAATATTGAGTTTTAATTTATTGGTGCATATCTTTGATTCGGAAATTTAAAGCTAAACTTTGCATAATTAGAGAAACAAATGAAAGTTGCAACTTTTTTAAGCTATATTTATGCTTTATAGCTTTTGTTTTTTTGTCATCTACGTACTTTCACTTCCTTTTTTACATCACTTTTGGTCTCTTTTCTCTTTTTTTAAATAAATTAATTCGGATTTTAAAGAATATGTATGAACTCTATTTAACACATTCAAAAGTGAATGAGAACACAATACATTTGATCATTATATTTTTCTCACTACCAAAAAATGAATTATTTCTTCATTATAAATGGCCATCATATAAAAACTATGATAAATTAGTATTTTTTTTTACCATGGCCAAACAAATCGTGCCCAAATTTTGATTTAGCAATGGCCAGAATATTTTATATTATTTCAGTTATGGTTAAAATATTTGTCATAATTTTTAATTGTGGTTAATATTTTGCAGAAATAACATCTAATACATAGCCGTTGCCCGATCATATTTAATTAACATTCACCATATTTTTCGCTTTTAATTATAGTAATTAAATATAACAAAAAAAAATCGTGTTTCTTCTAGCGTATTTTGAAAGCGTAATTTAAAAAAAAAATAATTTAATAACGAAAATGTAAGCTCTGACTGGTTTGAATTATTGTATTTATTATTTCAATTTTTGTGATTATAAATAGTAATTTTTCTAATCAATCAAATAAGTAGTAATAGACAAAAACTAGCTACAACCCAATAGCCTAAGCAGTGGATACTCATAATCATATTGAAAATTAGGGTTTAGGAATGATGATAACCTCATAGAATATGTGTTTTTGAATGATCAAGATAATTAATAATCTCTTAATAATTAAGATGTCAGTGGATGCTAAGGAGAGGCCCATGTGCTCTAATCCCAAAATCAGGGACACTTGGCACATCCCTATTTGTGGAATGGACGCGCTAATTGACATAATGATCCATTGAATTTTAATTTACATAAAGAAGGAAATTAGCCCCCACTTCAATTGCACCATATATTTATATATATAATCTCTTTGGGAAATTGGACCTCCACTCCACTCCACTCCACTCTCCTCTCACACTACAAATTCACCTTTCCTCAACACAATCATACTTGCTTCTCTCATAGGACTTAAAAAGGTGCCCATTTGATCAGACATGCATCATCTTTCATGTTTAGGGTTGTATACATATAAGGGAAAATTGCAATTTTAGTTCTGTAATGTAAGGAGTGGCGTTTTTAGTTCTGTAACTTTATAATTTTGGTAATTTTAGTTATTTTTCAGTCAATTTGATTGGAAATTATTAATTTTACTTGTAATTTTAGTCCTGTAAATAAATTCATGAAGGATAAAAAATGCCAACTCTCCCAAGTTATAGGACTAAAAATCGTCTCTAAGTTACAGGACTGAAATTGCAATTTACTTGGATCATGTGCAAGTCACATGCAATTTTTCGGGCAATTATGAAAATTGTCAAAATTTTTAAAGTTATAGAACTAAATTGGAAAAATCAATTCATGCAGACCAAAATTGTCATCCCATAAATTACGGACTAAAATTGTATTTATCCCATTTATATATATATATATATATATATAATATATATATATATGTATGATCAGCTAGACATGCATTTCAATGATGTTCTATTTTGAAATAATCATATATTATATAAGTTTTAATAATGAAATTATATGGTTATATATAGGAAGTGTAATACATGAGAAAACCGAAAATCAAGGATTTACATACTGAGAAGAAAATATAATTTTGGTCCTATAATTATAGTGGGTTGACACTTTTGATCCTCTCTTATTTCGAATTTCCAATTGATGAGGATTATAATTGGAAAAAATAGAACATTTAGTTCAGATATCGCTGTAAAATGCTAAGTCATGTTTGGCACATAACCTCTTTAATTAGTCATTAAAAGAATATGATTTTTCGCTACATTTATTTACTACAGTCTAATGAAGAAAATTATACCAAATACAAATCAACCATGCACTACTTCACAATGGGCGTTAGCTGTTGTTTTTGCAAGTGTGGCAAAACATTAGCCATGACCAAAATCATGACAAATGTTTTGGCTATGGGTAAAATCCATTACAAAATATTAATTAATAATGGTAAAAATTTAAATTTCGATTTTGGTATTATTTAACCTTAATTATATAGTATTGATTTACCACAGTTTTTAAGTTGTGCCCATTTCTAGTGTAGCGAAAATTCAATTTTTGTTATAGTAAGTTTTGGTATTCTTTATTTTCGAGCCAGTTTTGCTTAATTTGTGACACTTTGCACTAGTGACAATTGGACTAAATGTTTCATTCCCTATAGTTACAGGATCAAAATTGCATTTTTTTTTCTTACGTTCCTCATGCCACGTTAGAAAAAGTGGCTGAAAAAATTTAAAAAAATTCCAAATTAACTAGGTCTCATGCAAAACAAGATGGGATACTTTATTGAGAATTTGGCGTTAAATTTTCAATGAAATTTGGATAAAATATTAATTGCAATTATCAAATCGGACAGGACTGAAAGTCCCACTACCCTATAGTTAGTAGATCAAAATTGTATCTTTTTCGTTTTATTGATTGACAAATAAATTATCACAAGAAAGAAAATAAAAAAAAAAAAAAACTATACTATGGTCAAAAAATTATAAATTAAACAAATTTTGATTAGGGCGGGGTAGTGGGGAGCCTCCAAGTATAGGAGTCATCTAGGCCAAAAGCATTGATATTTCCCCCACAATGTAGCTAAATATTGAACAAAATTATAGCATACCCCTAGCACTTTAGGGGTTGCATGCCCTACCAATATCTTTGAAGCTCAAAGAGTGGTTGTTCAATCTCCTGCTTTTCTTTTTGTTAGCCAGTTTGATGAAGGGCTCCTCCAAGAATATATATGATTATCATTCTCATATATCAAATCAACATTCTGTTTCATGATTCATTTCCAGGCTCCTTTTCTTGGTCTATGAGAGCGACAAAACTGTAAATTAGGGCACCCCATGAATAATTAGGACAGCCATCAAAGTACAAAGGATTAATTACCTTTGTGCATGTTTCTTACATCATTTTCACATCCCTTGTTAAGCAATCAACCCTCAAATTACTGCATTCAAATTCATCATTAGGGCATTTGGCTCCAACAATGAGTAGTTTGAATGAAAATCTTGGGCATCTTGGATGATATATACCCTCCTATAGGATCTTGTTAAGTAATAGTGCTCGCAATATAAATATATATTACTGCCAAACGACAAGCTATTTGTTGTGACCAAATACTTGGTTTGTAAGTAAAAGTAACGACGATTAGCAATAGATGCAACATTTGAAATAAGACAAATTTATTTTAGGACATAATTATGATAATGAGATTAGCTAATGGGAACATAAGATGATGAAATGTGAACTTTTGCTGTGAGACGAAAATTGGCATTTAGTGGTCGGAAGAGCAAATTTATAAAATAGGGTTTTGTATTGATCAACTTTGAAAAGTTGAAAGAAAGAGGGGGAGAAAATAGCAAAGCTTTTGCATAGGGTTCCATTGCACAATTCTCATGTTTACAGTCTTTGAATTTTGAAGGTTGGCTTTTGTGGGACAAACCACCACCGCCCTCTCACTGTTCCTCCACCACCAAAATCTCACAAACTTCCCCCTTTTTGTGTGTGTTTGCTTGGATTCCTCTTTAACAAGCATACTATGTTTTTACATCCTATTGCTAATTCCTTACATATATGTATAGGATAGTTACTTAGTTGTCACTAAATATTCGTATCTTAGTGTTTGATTCTGAATATATTATCATCCCGAATTATAAAAAATAAAAATAATAATAATATTGGAACTTTAGTAGAGTATTTTAATTTACATCTGATGGAGTAATCTGAAGTGAAAGTATAAAAGGACATAAATACTCTTCCTAGAAGAACAAGAATACCAAACATGACTGAGTCTGTGTGTTTGGACGTTGGATTGGTTCTAACTCACTTTGACCCGACTTGAAGACCCGTATCAAGGATCGTTTGATTGTTGAATGCATAAAGGGACAGGATTTTGCCATGTAGATCCATACAAATATGAGCATCTAAACCCCATATATATGGATGAACAACCACAACGAAGGTATTTTGTTTTAAATGATGGGTTTTCTTTGATATTTTGAAAACATTATTTTGTATAGGAAGTTACTACTACTCCTTTATTGCTAATAGCTTTGTATAGGGTCTTCTACGATCAATAAATGGGAAGGGGTCCGCCTAACCTCCGCTTCGGCACCGCCTTTTGGTTAAAAAAAAAAAAAAAAAAAAAAAGGTATTTTGTTTTGAGGTTATTTTATGAAGTTCCATCTTCAGACTCTATTATTCCAACCAAATCTTATTTAGACATCAGAAGATCTTTATGGGGATCTTCTAACGAATTTAACGTATTCTCTTTCTTAGGTAGTCCTATCTCTTATTCACGATCTTGCACACCTTGGGACCTCAAACCAATCAATAGCATATATATATATATATTGACTCTCGATGATTACAACTTAGACGAGAAACAACCATGTCCGTGTTGTATGAATACATAGGGTGGATTGATAATGAATAATTTTATTGAAAAAGTCTTTTTTTTTTTTTTTCACGTATTCATTTTTTCATAATTACAATATATATATATATATATATATATATATATATATATATATATATTGGCGGGAATGATGGCCATCAAGAAATAGACGAATGAGACGGGCATTATATGTTGCAGTTCTTTTGGCACATTGCAATAAGGCAGCCATGGCTGATGGCTGATGGCTGATGGCTCCCACCCCCTGCTGCAATTCACTCCTAAAGATTGACAAGACATGATATGATCACAGCCCCTTTCCTTTTCAGTCCACATGGCATCCTATTTGGTTCCACCTGGAATGCCATGCCATCAAATTAATTAATTCTATTATTATTATTTACTATCATTAAATATATATTAATGCACTCAAATGACTTAATTATTAATAAATAGGAAAAATGCAATTTATCCTTATGATATGAGAAATGAGCAAAAAACTCATTGTGAAAAATAAAATAACAAATTACCCCCTATGTTTTGGAAAAAGAAGCAAAATACCCCTATATAAACCAGTGATAGGGGAATTATTTGCTTTATTTTTTAAAATATAGGAGGGTAATTTGCTAAAAAAATATTTCACATGGGGTATTTATTTATTTCATATAATATAGGGGTAAATTGCACTTAACCCTTAATAAATATATGCATTGCCAATTATAAGTGAAAATATCATCCTCAAATATATAACACTATATATATATATATATATATATATATATATATATATATCCCCATTATCGGAAAAATGTCTCGAATTCTATATGATATAGTAAATAGCCTAGCTATAGGTTGGTAGGATAATTATCTCCGACGACTTAAACCAAAGTGACATATATGCTACATTAATGAAAATTTAATAATGTCATTTTAGCTAGCTTTCTTAATCAATATGGTCTTATAGTTTTTGAAAAAAATTAAAAAAAAAATTGATTTTGGAGACTATTTTGATGGAGTGGAGGGCCTGAAATGTCTAATTAATATCAACAAGTGTGTTACTTTAGCTTTCATTATTTGTCTTTGAATTTCATACCTCATTGGCCGGCTATGGGGTACCCACCCTACCCCCATACTATATCTCTATTTTTTGAAATTGAAGTGAAGTGCATGAGTTTGAGGTTAGATAGAGACACAATGTTAGGTTTGGGGTCACTTTTTTGATCTACAATTTTGATTTTCTATGGTTGACAAATCCAATAATAGAGTTTGGATATCTATCCATCTTGAATGAATTCATTAATATTGAGAGTGAGAGCTCTATTTGGCTATTGGTGAATGATTTGAAAAACATGCTCTCTCTCTCTCTCTCTCTCTCTCTCTTTTAAATATTTGTCCTTTTTCTTGTTTTTGTTTTTTTTTAATAATATGTTAGTGTGAACGATCAGTTAATATTATAGATGTAGATCCGATCAGCTAATTTAAATAGTCGAACGGGTTGTATCGTCCGATAAAGTAAGTTTTATATAAGATATAATCGAGTTAATACGAGGCTATGCGAATAATAAAACGTGTTTGATTTTGAATGTACTTGATTCTTTTTTTAACAGTTGATGATTTAAAGCAAATATTTTATAATAGTTGGAACTTCTGCATCAAACTCAAGAAGAATTGTTACGTTGTTTGTTTATTTATTTATTTTAAATTAAAAGTGATAAATTATTATTAATTGAATTAAACTGGTTACAATCATTTCTGTCGAATATCAATATCTAACAAATCATACTCCAATCAATAGTATTAAATACACTAAATCTAACCAACACCTATTATTATAGTAGAAACACCCTTACTATTCAATAGAAACAACATTCCACGCATAAGATGAAGTCCCATGACCTCTAAGATCATGGAGTCTCAGCTTCACCAACTAAGCTAGACTTCATTAACTGTAACGTTGTTTGTTGCTTGCCTACTTTTATTTCACCCAAAGACTAAAAATGAAAATCAGGTGATCGGTTTCATTCCGAATCCAAACAATAAGAAAAGAGTACATACTAAAAAATGGAAAATAAAAAGTTATTAACAACAAATATATACTCATTAATATTTGATTAGAGTAAATGATTTTTTATTTATCTTTCTTTTCTTCATTAATAATAATAATAATAATAATAGTAGTAGTAATGACAAATTACTCACCTCCATTTTTCTAATCTACTTGCATGATCATGTATTTGTCTTAACGAGTGAAATTAAAGTAATTCCAAACAATTTCCCCAAAAAGAAGAAAAAAGTGATTGTCCAAAACAACAAAAACTACATTTTGAAATAATTTAAACCATGATTTATTGACAAAGATTTAATAATACTGTAAAACAAGTTTCTGACAATTTCACAATAATCATCCTCAACTCCCGGACTGGTTTTCTTACGCGGCAGACACAAATCTTGACTTTAACAAAAAGCCCTATTTAGGAGATACTCATGTTGTCGTAGTCGTACGCAATTTCTGACTGTCATGATTAGATCTCATATAAAAAAAAGGTTCTCTATTATATACATGTTATATATATCTATGAAACAAAAATAACAATTTTTAATATATATAATATAATGTATTAGAACAATTAATCTATATATATAAAATTATACCATATAATATAAAAATTAATTAAATTTATCTATATTGGCTCTAACGAAGTAATTTTAAAATGAAACAATTTAATAGAATAAATACAATCTATAAATATATAAACCAAATACAAAAACCTCAAGTTGAAGTTCGTTCAAGAAGCCCATATAATTGAAATTATGAGAAGTCCGAATATGACTCTAGAATATATAAAAAATCTATAATAAAATTTAATACACATAAGTTATAAATAGTTACCATCTTTCGATATACCCCTAACATAATCCTCCTTAATTCTCTAAGTCTTTATTATACTCTATATAGTCTCCAAGTCTAAATTCTCAATTTATAAGAAATAGCACCAAAATGATTTATAAACTAATATTATAGTAATAAAACTACCAATATTATATAAGAATACTATCTCGTGAAATTTAGCGTCAAAGACCATTAAGTATTAGGATATTTGCATTATTTAGTAGATTGTCGTTTGTTAACTTAAAGTGGCATATAATGTTTACTATTTCATTCTCCCAAAACCAGTGAATTTACAGAGTTGAGAATAGAAGTCATAAAAATTATGGTAAATATAAGTAATGATGAAATAAATAACCAATAAAACTAAAATAACAATTGATATTGAATATAATATTAATCTCAATACCAACTGTCATAAACAACCAACCACTTAAGTATCACATCAAATTATGTCTTACTTTACCAATCCTATAGAGAGAAAGTGTTCCTAGTGTTTGGTTATTTAGTATAGTGCCTCCTAACATACATCCTTCAAGAGCAATATTCGCGATTTGAGATGTAGTTATATTTAAAGTCCAAGTAGATCATAAGTGTATAATTGTTTACATTCGTTCATCAATATGAGATAATGATATTCATCTCAATCTGTTTCTCTTTCATTCTATCCTCTCTTAGCAAAAATAATTCTCTGAAATGAATCTATTTCAATACTTTTCGTAATTTTCACCCTTGATTGTAGATTCAACTGTGAAAAATGATTATTGTTCAAGTACGCGTAAAGATGACGCTTTAATAAAGATCCAATCAAATGAGATCCTCACGATCCCATACATAACTTATTTCCTTTCCATATAAATTGTAACATAATTAACGTGCCTATATCATACATATTCTCCTTGTAATTTAACAGGTTATCGAATTACCTCACTATATTTTAACGGGCATCTGAATAATCCTAGTTCCCATCCCAATAGTCTCTGTTGTTTTCTTTCAGTCGTAAATTTGTTGTTGTTGAAAACTCTGTGATTACCCAAAATGCATTATAAAACCTCAAGAGTGTGAATACATTGGTATAACTTTATTTAGTTTTGTTAACTTATAAATTTGAATAGTGTTAATATTATGATAGTGAGTAGATTAATTGTTTTGTTTATTTTAGTATAACTAGCTTACGAATAGTGAATTCTCGCCTTATATATAATACAACCTAGTGGACGTCTCTCTCTAGTATAACGTCTATAAAAGAAATATGATGAAGAGATTTATAGTTCATCTTGTGAACAATACAAGAAAGCAAATAGGTATAGTTGACAATTTCATAAACTCTATATAAGGATGTACATGTGGAGATTCAGTAGTAATTCTAAGTGACCTACCCATAAAATCATAATAATTCGTATTTTTCTATTTTTTTTATATCATTTAGAAACAAGATATAATACCATATATTAACAAGAAATTCGAGTTGAGAACAGTATTGAACGTAAGTCTATAGTCAAAATCTACAAAAAAGATTAAAGTAGTAGAATAGAAAATAATCTCTTCACTAGACTATAAAAGCTAATTGTTATCCTGTATGAGTTGAAAACAAATTACAGCCAATATGGTTACCGTCCTCTTTAGGCACATAATAAATATTCTTGAGATAATAATAATTTGAATATAAAGTCAATAGCTCATTTGATTTGATCAATTATATAAATTTATAGAAATAACTCAAATAGCCTGATCCAATAATCGTAAAAATTAAGTCTCACATCACTACATATATATTCGTGTAAAAAAGTAATTATAGCGCATTTTTGTTTTATACTCCAGTATTTTTCAAAACGTCTTAAATATATACGCACATGAGCAACACACAAATTTACTTTGAGGTATTTAAGATATTAGCGCGACAAGTTCTTTCTTTTATGAACTCGATCTAATCAGCTCCGATTAGTTTAATATTGTTACTAATCCACTCGACTCTCCAAATTAAATTAATTCATTATGAATCAATCCTAACAATCATAATGTACTCAATATAATATAAGATTATAATTAATTAATTATTAAATATCCAAACTCTTACGAATTTTGCGATCTCCAATCAAATTTTTTGTAGATATCATTTATTGATTTACGATAATTATTACTACTGTTATGTGTGTACGAGAAATAAACTGCATTATTATTATGAAATAAATAGAGAATTAATTGAGAGTAAATAAGAATATAGTCATAGTGTAACTAAACTGTATTACATCGCGAAGAAATTAAGACGTGTATCTCGACAGAGTAAAGTCCCCTATTATTACGGAAAAAACTAGCCGAAGAATCACTATTCAAGGAGAGCTCATTGCATCACAAGGATATGGATCTATTATGAGACTGCATTAGAAATTATATCTGTATTAAAAGCCATTCATATGTGCTAGCGCAGCCTCATTTTTACTCTTGGTCTGGTAAAAATCGAAAACTATTTAAAAAGTAAACCATCACAACGCTTGTGTTCCCAGTGCAGTGTTCTGAAATACAAGTCGCTTCAATTAGTGCATTCCCATAAAAATATCTGAAGCCTTAAACGGTGCTTTCGGTCACTCTATTTTATGTTATTCCAAAAATTTATAAACCTTACTTATATCCTTCTCCCATAATTATAGTCCGGTTGAATTCCAACGCAACCACTAGAAAAAAAGACAACATACAAAAATTAAATTTATGACCCTCTAATACTCCTGTATCGTCATAGTAAAAAAAAAAAAAAAATAATCGTAGCATATATAGATCATCTCCTACTCATGCAACGGTTTGAGGTTTGGTATTCGCTGATTGTAGCAACGTCCTTGGATTTTTCCTTTGTAAAAGTTAAAAAGATATTGAACTAGAAATCAAATTTATACTAATCGATAGTATTGTTTTGATTTTAATTTCTTCTTACTAGTCAAAGATTTGTTCTGATTTCTATTTCAACACCAAGTTTGAATTCCTAGTAAGAAATCGTGCATTTTTCTGTACGTATGTGTGAAAATAGTTTTTTTTTATATATATCATATCTCTTGTGTGTGAGACCGATAAGGGTCCGAAAGTTGCTGCCGAATTTGCAACGGTGTTTCTCTTTTAAGGTTCGATAATCTCTAGTGCATGCTAGCCCGATTTAATTTCATATTTCAATTGAAGACTGGATCCTTTTATTTTAATGTATTTAAGTTTTATTATTCACCTGTCCGCATATTTACATTTCGCTACACCTTTTCAGAAAAAGCCTATCGTAATCGCAATCAGTCTATATCTCAGTACATATTCCAATTATTTAATTGATAACATCGATAAAAGCCAAATGCGCAAACATTGCATTACATAAAATCTTGAGAAAGCACCAACATAATTTGATTTCCCCCATATTTTCGTTGAAAATGATAAATCTATTTAATTTGCCAACTACTGAGCAATGAATGATCTTTTATTCTGAGTTAATTTGGTTATAATTTTATAATCCAATAGGGGTTAATAAAATTGGAAAAGAAAATCTGAGGGCATCTTCATCTTTTCCCAAGAAGAAATTGAAAAAAAAAAAGGAATATTCACACTTACTCATGGTAGACAGTGTCTGAATGGAGTGTGTCAGACCAGGGGGCTGACAGGTACGTCCCCGCCATAAACCAGCGTTGATGCCTAAAAGCCATGAGAAAGCAAAATTCCAGGACGAGGATTCCTCTAAGACGTCCTTTAGTAGTGTAGCTGGCCTCAAGCTCGATGCCGCATATCCCGCCCTCATCAAGCACTACAACCCGCGTGTTCATTCTTGAACCAACGATGCCGTATAGTCGTCCTCAAGCGTGCGACCACCATGTAAGTACTTACTACAAGCCATAATAAGTACTTTATTCACTTTACCTATTCGTCTTCTGACCGTAAGCCCACATGAATAAACCCTCACCGTGCAGCTTGGATTCACACACCTTCGTTCACAACGTAGGACACTGCGTAACACCGTGGAGCTCAGCATACTAGATCTATAATTTCCTGCTCTAGCAATTCAATTGACTACCACACGAACACCGCTTAAAATCTTGCTTGCCACCTAGTCATCTTCGTTCTATTATAACTTCGTCCCTTATAGCTGGTTACGTTACAATACGGTATATCCAATGTACTGCTTTATTTTCTTTTGGTAGTGTGTTATTACAACATACTCATTCCTCTCCCCTATTTACTTTATGATATGCTTTTTCTGTGTAATGCTATTCTGATATGAATTCAAATGCATCTCCAATGTATCCACCCCTACAGCCTTGGTTATCTGCATTGGAGTCACAGTCCACAAGCTCTTGTTCGGACAGTGATACCAGTTTCCCTTCTCGTTCCTCTTGATTCTTCTAATGATGCTACTGCTAAGACATGAATTGCCCAGCAACTTTCCTGTTGAAGAAAGATAGGTATTTGATCACTGCACATCAATCACTACAAAAAGAACAATATTTAATTCTATGAGTAAATCTTAATTTTTATTGGTTAAAAACAAAAAAGTCACAGCATGTTAATATGGATTTTAAATGTTAATCACTCTAGTGTGTACTGCAATGCATTGTTATATAAGGCATTTAGTAAATTCTTGCTTGTGCTTTGAGGGCTATGGCCAAAAGTAATTTTTCATCGGCCGTAAAAAGATGCATGAAGTAATATTTCATACTCACATACTTTCTTGGTCTCATAGACAATAACTTTTTTGTAGGTGTGATGAGAAAATACCTTATAATTTTTTATTTATTATTTTATAATCCTGGATTATAATAGAAATTTTACTACCTATTAATTCATTAATATATATATAAAATTTATACTTACATAAGTTCATTTTTTAATATTATAGTTGTGATTCGTCAATCTATATGAGAACGAAGTTTTGGGGCATGCTTTGAATTTATCGCAAGATATGAGTATATATGGCCTTCCAAGTGTGCGATAAATTGCATTATTGTGTAAGATAATGTGAGTGAGAAAACTATGAATATGACGTTAGTAATAATCTCGTCTAAGTCAATTAGCCGATTAGATAATAACTAGTTGAGAGAATTAAAAAGGAAGAGTTAGAAATCTATTGGGGATAAATATAGCAGCGATAAAGACTTAGCAAAAGATAAAAAGAATTCTAGAAATTGGTGTTTTTGTAATTTCACAAATTAACATTTGAATCAAAAATATTTCCTGTGCGTATATTATGTAACTCATTAACAAAGATAAATATTTGTTTCCTCCTAAGATTTGTTAAGAAACCTATAATAACTAGACCTAGCGTAAGTGAAATCGCTCATTTAGAGTAAAATATAATTGATCGTGATTGAGTGGAGTATATACAAGCTGATACAAAGAACAAAGGTGTAGAACACCACACTCCACACACCCACAGTGAGAGAGAAGCGTTGTGATGCTGCTAAAAGTTGTTCGCCTTTGGGTGAGTTTTTAGGAAAAAAAAAAACCTTTAAAATGCCCACCTAAGAGAGGAAGTGAAAAATAATACGAATTCTTTATACTCCACATTATATATAGTATATGAGAGTCTATCTCATGCCCGAATTTCAGCGTTATTTTTTATTTACTTTTTTTTTTTTTTTAATAATCTTTT
>JACGWL010000224.1:0-22960 GCA_034509725.1 Sesamum angolense
ACCCATTTCCTATGCAATTTCGGCACATGCAGTATTCGGTTTTGGAACACACCTAAAAGGATGTAGTGAAACTGTAAGAAACCAAAGACTAGTAAAAAGTTGGGTACCTTCTAACTGTATATGCTCGAACCCTACTAGCTCATTGCTCCAAGTTTTCAAACTTTTGGCTGGGCTAATGTTGCCGCCAACGGTATGAAATGCGCCTATCTGCGGGAAACCATGGCTAACTCTGTAAGTTATTCCAAGGTGAGTCCTAGCCGTTACAGTTCACAACGCTCCACATCATGTTTTAGAATGCACTTACATGAACTATGACTAAATGAAGAAAACACATAATCATTCCGTGAAAGGACAATAACATCTAGCATGTTGCTTAGCATACTAATACAATGAACCAAACTTACCTAGTTTCACATATGTTGTTCCTTAAGTTTATAGAAAAATCATTTTTCTCTGCGTCTGCAATCTACTCAATACACATTGAATCCGGACTTCTTCATCAGCACCAATTTACCTAAGCCACAACAACAAATTTCAACATTACTCTCCAAAAAGTTAGCTTCCACTAAGCCACAGCTATCTTAGATAAATTTAAGCTCATAATGTTCAAATAAATACCATTTCTCTTTACGGCCCATATCTTAGATCTCATAAAGCAATCCAAACATCGAACGAAAACAGTACATGATTCTATTCTTTAATTAGACTATCCAAGTGATTAACATTACAAGTTAAAAAGATATAGGTATCTAGGAGCACAAAACAATCAAAAGAAGCACCAATTCAACATGGTAACATGTTACATTATGTCTACTGTTGTGGGAAATTTTAGTATACAACCATTATTGCACTCAAAATCAAAATCAACAATCATCCTCTAAAATCTCTTTGTATAAATACAAAATTATAAATAAATAAACAAAAGATATATATATATATATATGTATATATTTCATAAAAGTAAAATTATAAAAAAAAAGTAAATATGCATTAACAATAAAAATATATATTAAAAATAAAATGGTACCAACGCCTGCAAGCCCAATCGATCTACTTGCTCCAACAAGGAAGGCGATTGTTGTGTTTCGGCCAAGCAAGAAGCTCGAACAGATTTGCCATTTCTTCTCATATATTCTTGGTCTCATGGTGGCTTGCCAGGAGGGAGGAGAGACGTGTTTGAGCATTGGCGAGATGGAGGTTTGTGGATTGTGATGATATTATACATGTCTTCATCTTGCCGTAGCGGGGGGCGTTGATTTCATTGTCTCATCCGCAAATATATGAGGATTTGGAAGGGATTTGCTGAAGCTCTTCGTCCTCTCTCTGACAGATAAAGGAAGTGGGGGAGCTTAGAACCAAATAATGTAATACTCTCTCAATACTCGTGTTTCTTACTACAAAAGCTGCAGCTTTCATCAAATCCTCTGCCCTCTTGAAATCACACCAAATTTTGACCAATCTCCACTGTAGCTGGTGAATAAAGAGTGGGGTTGTTTTTTAAAAATATTTGTTGACATAAACTTTTTTTATATAATTAATATCTGCCCACTATCTATAGGTGCAATAAATGTCTTTCTGAAATTATTATTTATTAATAAATCAATTTGGCATACTACTTTTGACTAGAAACAATTTTATATGGACAAATTATCCTCACATTTTCTTGATAGTATTCTTGTCAATTTCTAACACTTCTATCACAGTAGTAAGGGACTGCTAATGTTTCTTAATATTCCTTATTTCTTCTTTTAATTTTTCTAATTCTATCTTCAGATCTTCTAAAATAGAGCGGTTATCTCTAACCGTATTTTTTCATTAAACAACACCTTAACTCAGCAATTGTATAAGGTTCAAAGGGCTTACTAGCAATCATTTCATAAACTAAGTTTGACTCATATATTGAGGTTTTATTATTATCTATTTTACTCATAACGATATCCTAATTTCAGGGTTTTAATTTCTTTAAGCAACTGATAATATGATATCAATGAGAACATTTATCTTTCCCAACTCTTTGAATTTAGCTATTAATTCATAAAATTCTTGATGTGAATTTTCCTCAATTTTTTCCTATTTACCTTAACAAGGGGCTCTTTTTCTTCCAATTCAAAAGAAGTTGATGAATGCATAGAAATTTTTTTCGATATTTTTAAACTCATCTTGAAAGTCGGACTTTTTCCCATATTGTCCTTCTGATTGAGAGGATTATTTTTCTTTCGAAAATATTATTTTTTTCAATCTTTTAGTTTTTATAATTCGGTATCTATTTGCAAGGTGGTCCATTTCGCCAATATTAACACCTCCTTACTTTCTTTGTAATATTTTCTTAGATTTTCATTCATTTTTCCTAGATAAGTCATTTTCCTTATTCATTTTCTTGATTTTCTCTTTTTATGCCTCTTTAATCTATTTTCTGGAGTTCTAACTTAGGAATTTTGGTATATGGGATGATTCCATTTTTATCTCAAATTGAGTACAAAATTGTCCCAATTGACTTTTTCTGTTAAATTTTGTCTTTTAATTTGTTGGTTTAATTTGATTTCATGACATAAATATTCGCCTAAGTGCTTTTCAATATTACTCATAATGGGTACCTTTTAGTGTTCCGAAAACTCTATTTCACTCCATTTTACTTGCCTCTAGTGTTAATTATGGAATTATGTAGTTTTGTCTCAAGAAATATGATATGTTCTAAAATTTTATTATCTTATTCTACATTTAGGATTAAGTGTCTGAAGAAGTTTATAGTATATTCCATAGTATATGCTCATATTAATTCAAATCCAAGTGCATAATTATACCATTGTCTTTACATTCAATGTTAATGCATCTAAGTATAAATTAACATCAATTAATGGCTCAATTTATTTAGAAGAAAATACTAGATTTTATTTTCACTTACTGAAAACTAATTTCTCAAAAAATGCTCAAATTTATTTACTAGAGAAATACTAGATTTTATTTTCATATAATATGCAGCAACATCTGAAAATGTACATATCATAATTGAAGTACTAACATACATAGGACTACGTTAGGGCGATCGATGGAACTTTGACTCCAATGTCAGTCCCATATAGACACCAAAATCGATATCGTTCACATAAAAATCATTTTGCACAGTACGTACTTATCATATGTGATTTTGATATGATATTCACATACGTGTATGGGGGTTGGGAGGGCAGTGCTACCATCGCACTTGTTTTACACCATGCCATATCACAGGACGCCTCATTCCCTCTTTCTCCTATTGGTGAGTAAATTAAAAATATTTTTTTAACTTCGATAAAATATTTGCACGCCATCATAATAAAATGTCATTTTTTAAAGGCTAAATTCCATTTTAACCTATGTTTTGTTTTATTTGCAAAAACCTCATTTGAAAATGGCATGAAATTTTTTTTGGAACCATTATGAATTAAAAATGCCCCTATATAATTATATAATAGTGTTTGGCCAATTTTGACTTGTTTATAACTTGTTTGAGTATTTTCTTTTCATTTCAATTCTCTAAAAATTAAAAATTCTTTTAAATATATTTTTTAAATATACAAAAAAATTATATGATTTTAATTTTAATAATTAAAATTAAATTATAATACAAAATTTAAATTTCTCAACGAATATGAATATTAATTAATTATAGAAATTATACAATTAAAAATTTAAATGTTACTTAAAAATATCAATAAATTATATGAAAAAATTATATTTATATAAAAATTATACATTATTTTTTTTTTTATATTTTTTTGTTTTGTTTTTAACTTATTTTTAATATTTTTTTTCATTTATCTCTCTAAAAAATTTAATTTTTTTTAAATTATATATTTAAAAATTTTAAATTAAATGAATTAAAATACAATCACAATATAAAATTTAAATATCTTAAATGAAAATATAAAAACTATACATTATCAATTAATTTAAGTATTATATAATTAAAAGATATTAAATAAATTATATTTTTTATTTATTTATTTCGTATATAGTGTCAACCACTTTTAAAAAATATTTATATTTATTTATTTTATTAATATTAATAACTATACAAAATTATGTGTAAGTATTTTAATAACTTAATGTATACATATTTTCTATATTTTTACTTATTATATTATTACTTAACTAATTAGTAGTTTATATTTATAATAATATATTAAATATTCCATATATTTAATTTTTTTTGTAATTAATATAATAGTATTTAATTTATTTATTTATAATAATAAGATTTATTGAAAATTCCAGCTTTGGCGAGCTCATTATATATCGTAGCTCAAGCTCAAGCTCGAGCACCAAGCCAATCTCGACAGGTTTACACCCCTTATATACTAGCACCCTCTCACGCGTCCCACAAGTATAATATTTTAAGTATAAACAAATTAAAGTTGTACATTTTTTATTGGAGTGTCCACAATATAGATACCATAAAATTTTCAATTCAAACTCATTTATTGAATCAATATATCATTACTTGTAATATCTCATAACGAATGGATATATGATTAACTAGTAACTCATAAGATAAAATACTAAACACCACATTTATAAATTAGTTAACATAAAATCAACAAAAATTTCAAAAGAAAATAACTGAAGATAACTATAGATAATAGCTTCTTTTGGTCTTGCTGGTTGAACATCGGGGCGTGTTTACAATAGAGTATTAATTTGAATTTTTGAGAAATTCAGATTAGTGGCATGTTTACTTCGTTTACGCTGGGCCCAATCTACTTGTCATCGCCCACAACTGTTCTGCACTAAATGGTTGATTTAAATCTTGAGGGGCGTTCGTGATTTTCTATCAGGCAACCACCTCTAGAACTGACCACTAATATGGAATGACTCCTTTGCCCTTCTTTATTTGCCCATTTATTTAACCCCATATTAAAAATATTTACACCCAAATTTTCAATCTTTCATTAAATGCACTGGCACCTTATCCCCATCCCCTTCTTCATCTCTCCTCACCTACCTCTTCTTTCACCATTATGACTTGCTTTGAACAAAGGTAATGTGTGTCATATATTTTGAAGAAACATTTGTTTCTAGACAATATCTACACGGTTAAGTTGATTCAAGAAGCATTCACTATGTTTGGTTTTGTTTTTGGCCCATCTTCAAGATGGGCCAAAAATAGGGTGGATGTTTGGATAGATATCTGTTGGCCTATTTTGTGTGTTTGTAGGTGTTTCTGCACAGGAAAAGTAATATTTTAAATTTTTTTTGTTTGTTTTGGCAGATTTTGTCTGCCCTAGGTAAAGCCCATCTCTTTTGAAATGAGTGATACCCCAAACCCCTCTCCTCCGCCACCTTCCACCGCCGGCAGCCTAACAGCTGTTGCCGGTCAACCCACGACTCAATCGTACAAGACGATGGAGGCAGAATGAGCCACGCTGCACAAGGTCACAGATAGTGGCGCGTCCTTCAAATATCTCCTCTGCCGGAGGCGGCGAGTCCAACATGTCGGTACCATAAGGAGACAAGTCCTCCTCAAAATCTATTTCCCTCATCAATTCGCTTCCAGCATAGTTAAGAAACGATCCAAAATGTGCCAAGTCAAAGCACTGCGAGGAGAGCCGTGGTGGGTCTTCATGGAACCCGGTAAAGACTAAAGACATGATTATGCCTCTTCCGATTCCTCCGACAACTTAGGTTGATTTTCCCTTTGTTTACGTTGAAGAGGGGGAGCTTTCAATTAAAGTGGACGCTAGTTACATGCGGCAAGGCTTAAATGTAATAGTACATGCTGCTTTTTCGCTTGTACATTTGTTGATAAAGGACAAAAAGTCTGGAATGGTTTAAGCTGACTTAAGTGTCTAGGACCAAAATAACCAATAGTAGTTTTGGCATGTGTATTGCTTAGATTGCATTTGTTGTAGGCGAACATTGTGAGTAGTAAATTTTAAAATATTATATAAATAATATTATAAATTAATTTAAATAATTTATTTTTTTGAATAATTATTTAAAATTTTATCAATTTGAATAGAATTTTAAAAAAATTATTGTTAAATCATTACTAATGTGCATAAAATAATTTATTAAATATATAATTTATTATTTGCAGAATAAGAAAAAAATATAATATATTTTTCATACAAATATAATTAAAATAATATATACAATTCAACCACCTATTAATAAAGTAATATATATATACATATACAAATATAAATACATATAAAAGACATATGATTTGACAATGAACAGGGCATTACGTCTCACAAAAAACAAAACCAAACATATTTTAAACTATTTTAAGTTATCACTAAAAACAATTCTAAGCATACACACTATCTCCAATACATATTTATTTATCTCTGTTTTCTCTTACTATCTCTACAGATTACAATAAAACACCCCAAAAACGAAACCAAACACTATGATTATGTTTAAAATAGTAACTTGCTTATTTCCCTCCTGATTTCAGCCTTTTTGGGAGATCGTTTGCTGCGGAATCGTTGGAGCCATTTGAAGTACAAAACTTGAAACAGGTAACTACACAAATCCATCTTCTCTAACTTCTGTTACTTGTGAGTTGTTTTTTCGCTTGCATATTATGGCATCATGTCTACTATACTAAGAATTTATGCTCCAAAATTTTCTTCGACCACTCCATTGCCCCACAAATAATTAATGATGATTTTCATCCGGCACAACTCGTGGTTAGTTTTTCCTCCTCAAGTGGAGGTTTTTAAGTTATATAGTGTAATATTACCAACAGGTTGCAATTATATATTTTCTTTTTTTTTAACATGCTAAAGTAGCTAATCTGTTGGATATTACTCTGTTCATCTGTTCTTTTAGTTTTTTTGGGTGCTAATTTCTTGTATTTATTTGCACGCGGTTAACTACGTTTACAGTAGTTTCGCTTTCCCTACTCATTCACAAAAATTTGGTGTTAATTTGTTTACTTGAGCCTTTGATTTGAGCCCATATCTACTGACCTTCATAATAACCTTTTGAAGATGTATGTTGTATGGTTCGCTCTTGTCTTAGTGAATTAAGTAATGTAATGTACTTCAAATGTGGGTGCCCAAAATAGGATGAGGCACAACCGCCGAATATTGGCTTTGATTGTCGTGCAGCAGATTGCGGTTGAGATTGTAGTGGCACCTATGATTTTTGTTCAAGTTATTCAATGTATTAATCTAGATGTTCTGAACTTAAGTTCTACGCCGCCACTACAACCTTAATTCTAGGCTACCTGATCAAGTTAGAAACCTGCACAGGTTAATTTTATTTAGCAATGAGACTTGTTTGAGAAACCTTCCGCATAGGCTGAAATGCGTTCCAACATTTTTTTTTATATGCTATAACAATCCGGCAGTATTAAGGCAATAAAAAAATATGTCTGTGGCCGAGCAAGTTGCTATGTTCTTGAATGTCCTTTCCATCGCAAAAAGAATTGGATTGTGAACCATGACTTTATAAGGTCTGGCCGTTCTGTAAGCAAGCATTTCCATTCCGTTCTGATTGTTGTCTGTAAGATGCATACAGTACTCCTAGCTAAGCCAACTCTTATTACCGATGACTATCCAGACCCTTGCTGGAAGAGGTTTAAGGTATCGCTACAATACCCAATATCTAAGAATAATTATACTACTACACCTCTAATGTCTACTTATCTGTCTGTAATGTCATTGTTTCAGGTTGTTTAAGTGCATTAGATGGTACCTTCATTGACGTGCAAGTACCAGAACATGAAAAGGGTCATTACCACACATGTAAAGGGCAAGTTGCTGTTAATGTCCTCGGTCAGCAATTCTAATATACAATTCATCTACATTCTCAGTGGCTGGGAAGGCAATGCAGCGGACAACTGCGTGCTGCAAGATGCAATCCACAGATCCAGAGGTCTACATGTCCCAGTTGGTATGTTCATTCCTAGTAATGAAGTATTTGAACTCTTTCCTTTGAATATGTTGTTTTCGGTCAATTAATGTGTCTCTTAGGAATGTTTGACATTGAAAGAAGCATTCCATACGGCTTAGTTTTGATTCTATGTTCCCTCTTTTCAATGAAATTCAGGTAACTATTATCTGTGCGACATTGGCTACATAAATGCTGAAGTTTTTTAACTCCTTATAAAGGTGTTTGGTATCACTTCCGTGAATGAGATCGCGGAGCGAGTGGCCCACAGAATAAAGAGGAGCTATTAAATCTAAAATACTCATCTACTCGTAGTGTCATCAAAAGGATTGAGTGTTTCAGGATATGTAAGGACTTTTGCGATATTTGATGGGATGTATAAAAACGAATAGTTTCCATTTACCGAATAGAGATCATCACTACTCTGATTCTTAGTTGCTCCCATTGCACGAGAATATCTACCTTTCCACATTTCCCTTTCGATTTCCGATTGATGGGATTCAATTAACACTAATGCACAACTCCCCTCCATAATAGTGAAATTAATAGCATGTAATCAAATAACAAACACAGGACATGCATTTGTAAGTCAACACTAATAAAATGATCAGTAAAGTAGTTTATTTCTACTCTATTACTTAATTAAGGGACGATTATCAAAAAATAAAAAGGGCCCTATCACCCTAATTTTATATTTTAATTTACATGCAAAATGGTCGTATATCTGTAGCATGCCTCTGTTGGATGATCACAAGCTCAAAAACCTACGTCACCCATTGAGTCTGCAGTGGATCTATGGTCAGTCTAAGGGTAGGTCTTCGCTATTACAATATATTTAACCCAATAACGTTATGGACCTTGTAATATCTCTTTATTTGTTTCATCTCCTTCGTGGGCTCCATCCTTCGGGCCTCTTCTTTATGGATCTCCGTAGGCCAACCCATGGCCTCCTCCATGGGCTTTCCATCGTGTGGGCTTTCTCTTTACAATTATGAAAAAATACAAGTAAAACCTCTCCTCCTATTCTACTCTCATTACAACTTAAAAAGAAACATCAATCATCAGTTAGGGGAGTACATTAATAGGGAGAAAGCAGGCCTTAAACACATTAGGCTAAAAAAGAAGAGATAGAGAAAATAAGAGGCATGCATGTCCCAACCCAACAAAAAATAAAACCATCCACAGGGTCCAATGGGCTTCGTGATCACCCATGAAAATCCTATTAACAAACTACACACATTTATTTTCCAAAAATAAACATGCACATAAAATATAATGCAAACCATTCATTATAAGAAATGACATCCAATACCATAAATTAATTACACATCAAATCTCAGGAATTTATATGTAAAATAATGCAACTTAATAATGGACATAAGTGCAACCCATGTAAAAAATTAATTCTTGTTTGAAAATCCATTCAAATTAAATTTTAGTAATTTAATCTTGGGAAATACCAAATCTCAACCAAAAATTAAATTCACCAAAATTAATCATTTCAAAAAAAATATGGAAAATTAGAAAAATAAAAAATATAAAAATTCTGAAAAAAAAATTAGAAAAAATTTGATCAGACGGCTGCCAGCTTGCCGGCAGCCAAGCGCGGGCGTGGCAAGCCCAGCCTGTGGCTGCTCACAGCACGCATGCAGGTGTGCGCCTACGCTGCCTGCTAGATGGTTGGCAGGTTGCTGCCGTCTTTTTTTTTTTTTTAACTTCTTTGTTTTCTCTTGCAATTTCTAAATTATAAGAAAATAATCAATTTTAAAAAAATTTCTAAATTTCAAAAAATTCTCATGCCAAAAATTAAATGTAAAACTAAAACACATAAATGCTAATCTAGATATGCAATTAATATAAAAAACCATGCTTCCAAAGCCAATTTAAAATATGTAAATATGCTGAAACACATTAAACATGTTTGATTCTAGGCCTATACACCGAACCGGACTCTAATACCACTTGAAAGAAACGTATCGGCCTGAAAAACCCGATGGAAGCGCAAAAAATCAAAAAATGATAAATCTAAAGCGAATTAATTCCAATAAAGGGGTGTAACCTTGATCTTTATCGGCATTCGGTATATAAAATAAACACATATATAGGACAAGAATAATATGGGAAAAACAAAGAGCAAAAAACTGTAAATCAAATTTACCTTTCGTTGTTTTTTCTTTACGACTACAAGCATTGTTTTCTCGCCGTTTTCATTTCCAGATTCGTCCAGGCATGATCTCGATCTTGAGACCCTTCCAAGAATGACACACTACCACTAAAGGAAGTGGAGATTTCGTGTATAGGTGTGTGTAGCAGCTGTTGATCTGCTATGAGGTTTATGAGGCTTTATATGTGACCTAGTCACAAGATACCAAGGAGTCTTGAGCTAGCAAGACTCCAACAACCATCGAACACCTCTAAGACACCTTTATGACTGAATTTGGTGCACTCCAAGGCACCATTTCGTGCACCACCACCCTAAAGAGGAGCCCTTAGCCTAGCCACGGTCTAACCAAAGCATTTGGCTTTCATTTTAATGGATCTGGCTTGACTAATTAAAATTAAAATTAAACCCATGTCTTATGGACTTGAAATCAAATTTAGTTTAATTTATAAACTCAACATTAAAATATCCTTTAATTCAATTAAAGGATCCAAGCCTTTTATTATCTCTCCTTCAATTTATAAATCCAATTTAAAATTAAACCAAGTCCAATAAAATTAATCTAATTAATTTTAGTAGCCAACTTAAAATTCTAATTAATTCAATTAATTAAATTTCAAGTCATCCATCCAATGAATTGGTCTAAATAAATGATCCAATCAATTCTCTCCAAAGATTAATTTGATCCAATTAAATTAATCTGACTCTTCTAAAATTAATTTCAAATTAACTCCATACCATTATAGTGGTAGGGCGTGACTCTTTAGGTTCACCATCAGTTAGACTTGGGTGTGTGCAACCAACACAATTAATTAAGTCTAATTTAATTAATTATTTTGATTATCTCATAATCAGAAATTGCATCCTTCCATGGGTGACCGTCTAGCAACGGTCCATGGCACTAGAGATTAGATGAATGTTGGCGTGAATATTTAGGCTCAAAGTCTATACGAGTACGGTCCTACTGTCAACCGTCTCCTGACTTTAGTCTAGCGCATGTATTGGGTATCGGTTCCCATTTTTGACTAGGCACTTATGCTTAATACTCGAGATGCGTTTACTCTATTGATCCGATGTAGGAGACCTATCCCTGATTGATCAATCGCTTTGGTTAAAGACTTTTAGAGTCTAAACCATCTTATAGTGCACAAGAGAACTTTCTGTCATATATTGATAGGGGACAGATCCCCTACTGGAATCCACCATCCTCTCTATATACTCCGACTGCATTGGATAAGGCTTATAATGACCATACCTCATGACGCAATCACCGCTCGCCATATCCAAGATACAGTCTTCGTATGCACATGACTGCCATGATTCCTCAAGTCCAAGGACTAATCTCGTACTATCAGAATCGGAAATCCCAGTCATACCGGTCAAACCTTAAGAGGTTTCCATATGACAATTCCCGCAAGTCACTTCAGTCAGTTGACTATATTTCCAACTAACCACTAAAATTGTACAGAAAACCTAGGTCTCCTGCCGACGAAACACACCTGCAGTACTTAGTGCAAGTCTCCATAGGACCCTCGATGCCCAGTCTCAAGGTCCTCGAGTTGGAACATTTCAGACTGACCTTTAAGAGTTGGTTTCCATGGCTACCAAACCTATGCGCAACCCAACTTCATGGTTTTAACCTTTTGGTCCGTGGGCATTTCGTTGTGATGTTGAAACCCCATTCAATATCAGTGGTAAGCACAACAAAACATGTTGCCACCTTGACGAATTCTTACCATATTCATCAATCTAATATTATTTGATAAATATTGTCGAATGGCAAACAGTCAATCCAATTAGCTTTGGGTCACCCTACTTTTGCTATGGCCATGCAAATTGTTAACAAACGTACATACGAATATAGACACAATATATACATATCAAAATACTCAGTGCAAATGAGCATTATCATGCTTCCTTTTTCAAGGTAGCGCATTTGAAGCACCACCACTAGTCAGAGTCCTGTGAATGCCCGCTTGGCCAGTGATCGTTGGTGCTTGTTTCCTAAGGACTAGTAGAGAGCACTCCTGGAAAGGAAAGGATGGAGTCTGTCTCACTTTCCAAAGTATAGTACTCCTCGACGACCTTCTAAATTGAACCCATAGAGTCTGAATTGTCTGATAATATGTTCACCACATTATGCGGTATAACTATGGTGGCATCACCGTTCACTGGTGCTGGATCAACCTGAACCACGGTGGGCTCTTGAAGGACACCTTGTTCAACCAAAATAGACGCGGGTGCTGGCGCCACCTCAACCACCACTTGCTCATTTGGAACCGGTTCACCGAAGAGTACACAGAGGTCCTCGAACATATCCTTGTAAGCATTTATGTAACACCTCACAAATTTTTTCTCCAACATCAGTCTAAGTTAGGACATAACACATTTTTGTATATAACAACTAAGTAAAATATAAGTTTTTCGAAGAAGTTGCTCAATAGATTTCCTCTCAACGCTGTCCACGGTTGTCACAAACTTGATATTACAATTCCAAATGACATCCGGCCGGTGGATTAGCCAGTTGAAGACTTCGTACCGCTCCTGCATCTTCTTCACTCGACTTATTGCCCATGTAGTTGTAACTTGCATTCATGTGCCTTATTCACGGTGCGAAAAGAGCAGAACACCGCATGTTTGTTCTCACGGCCGACGCGGAATTGTCCATGCCTTGCATGTTCCAACAGAGAGTTGACAAAGGTGTGCTCCATCTTTGTTGTCCATCAATAGTTGTAGAAGAATTAACATTGATAGTAGTAATTGTCGGGCCACATTTTCATGCACTTGGGCTGTTAGGAACTTAAGGAAATGAATGGCAGATTTGGCACCCAGTTTCATTGGTTTAACTCTTACGAAAATGGTGTAGGAATTGTTCCTATTTATAAGCAAGAATTCCTTCCCGGGTAGGTGGCACCGTGAGGTTGATCATTTAGTAATATTAATTACTTAGGTGATGGAGCATGCAATGGCATAAACAATAGAGTATTAAGAAGATCATCTTATCTCTCCACAAAATGATGGTTGTTAGAGATGAATTCATATCCAAGAGATTGTTAAGGATGATAATAATGAGGTTTAGTAAATGTGCTAGGAAGTTGCACTGGGTTTGAGGAAAATGGAACCAGGTAGGTGTCTATGATGCAAAAGTCAAACATATCAGTACCATTTAATACAAGTTGATTTGTAATTGACAGTTTAATATGCATTGTTGGGGGTCTTGAGGAATGTGGGTTTGCTCATTTGTCAAAATGGTGGAAGACAATGGGGGATTTTGGTGTGTGGATATGAAAGTTGTAAAAGACTTTCCTCTTACTGCAAGTGTTACTCAAGACCCCCAAGATCACAAGTGAATGATACTACTTTGTTAATGCATGTAGAACCGTATGTAATGTTTTAATTTAGGCTAACTAGATATCGTCGCACGTGGTTTCCGCGATCAATTAAAAAACATTGATATGAGATGATAAGAAAAAAGAATTTTATTAAAAGAATAAATTATAATAAATATGGAGAAGTAAGGAGAAAGAGAAATGTGAGGTAGTGGGTGGTTATGAGGAAAAATATAATTATAAAATTAATAAAAAATATTGAAATTAGTATTCTGACCAAATAATTTTAAAGAGAAAAAATAAAATTAAGGGTAAATTGGTGCAATCTAAAGTTGGTACGCTCAAATGGTTTTATTTTATAATAGTATAGATAACCATTTTTGTACACGACTCTACAATCTACAATTTTTAAAAAAATAATTGCCTTATTCAGGGCAAAACAATTGCTCAATTAAATGCAAAATAAATTAGAATCTATCGAAGTAAAAAAGTAATGAGGACGTATGAATCTATAGCGGGTGAATATAAAGCAATACAACTATATATATATATTTTTAATAAAAGAGATAACATGCTTTCATAAGGTATTTTAAAAACAAGAAGGAAGCGAAGTCAAAATAAATATACCTTGACAATTAATTAAACTAACATATATATAAAATATAATTTTGAAAATAAAATTATTATATTATTTCAATTTTAAATTAATTGCACACACACTTGGGGATGCAAATTGACATTGGCGGACAAAAGTGCCATTCTCTACATTTACTTTTTTTTTTTAAGTCCCTAAAGTAAATTCCATTAAAATATCTCCCAAAAATAAAATCTTACTGAACTTTTATAAAAAAAATATAAATTTAAAGTTTATATTGTTCCTAAATTATGAAATATAAAAATTCATTCCTTTTCGTAAATTATGTAATCAAATATTTACAAACTTAATATTTGCAAATATACTTGACAAAGTAAATTATTGTTAAATATACATGTAAGTATGAGTAAATACATAATGCATATAATTTTATATGTTCAATATTAATAATTTATTTAACGTTGATGGTGTGAGGGGAACAAATATGAAGTGATTATGTATTGAATTTATGAAGATAATTTTTAATTTTTAAGACCATTACCTATCTAGCTATCAGAACAAAATGTTAATAGAAAAGAATTAACAGGACTTACATTCCTGGCAAATGATCACATGTGCAAAGGACTCAAGTCCAAGGATTTCCCTGTCATTTATTATTTTTAAACAAAAAAATAAAAATACCATGTAGAATATCTATATCTTATTATCGATACTTTATTACAATTGAAAAGCACTTTTTTGATGTCAAATATGATTTTTGGTTTCTCATTTCTATTTTTTGAATTATTTCAATTCTTTCTCAACCTCCAATTTTCTCTCTCTTCTCCTAATATATAATAAAATTTTAAAATTAAAATAAATATACTTTGTAAAGTATGAAAAGTAGCAATAAATAAAATCTAAATTTTAAAAATAAACCAGGGATCACTAACTTACTATTTCATTTTCTGCGATAAACTTAGTAAATTTATTATGTTGTGGAATCTTTAAGATATAAGTAATAAATAAATTATAACATTATTCTTTTTAATTATAACATAAAACGTAAAGAGAAAAAACTTAATAAATAAAGCAGAAAAAAACCAATTTGTATTCATTTATATTTAAAACAATACCTTAACTGCAATATCAATGATACAATTTATAGATCTACATGACGAGCTATTTTTACTTCCATCAAATATAAATAATAAAGTAATTTTTAAATTATAAAATATAATTGATTTGATATAAATTATAACCCTCTTCTATTATTTTTGAACTGCCAGTACAATAAATAAAATCTAAATTTTAAAATAAAACTAGAGACATACTATTTTATATAACTAACATATTAATTTTAAATTATACCTATAATTATTTGTAGTTGAGATAAATCAACCCCATTCAGATTATTTTTTAAATAAAATACGATCAAAATACCATTTAAAATATATATCTACCTTATTATAATTGAAAAGCACCATTAAGACTCTAAGATATTGACAGGACAAAAGTGTCATTCTCACTTTCGCCCTCTACTTTTAATTCTCACGGAAATAAAATCTTACTAAACCTTTGAACAAAACAAAAATTTAAAGTTTGCATATGTTCATAAATTAATATAAAAAATATTTACAAATTCAATATATACAAATATGTTTTATAAAGTAATTTATTGTTAACATATACACATAAATATGAATAAATATATAATGCATATAATTTATAAAATGTTTCAATTTCTCCTAAGTGGTAGGAGTTAATATACAAATATAAAAAAGCAAATTATAGTCTACTTAATAATGATTGTATTTGATATAGATTATAACCTCTTTCTATTATTTTATAATTATATTTTAAAATCTGTTTTAAAGTAAAATTAGAGAAATTATATTATATGTAAATAATTGAATTTAGATTATATTATAATTATTTTTTTGAGATAAATCTGTGAGCGTTAATTTTCGTGTCTGAAAAATCAAAACAGAAATAAATTATATTTGGATTAAAATAGTAATGTGAGTGCAATCTCTATTCTATCCCTTCATTATTCCCTCCAAAATATATTTTTGACAAATTTGACCAATTCAAAGGGTAGTCTCCATGTAGATCTTCTTTGGACTTGAATTTCAATTTTTATAACGTTAATTCGAGGGCTGAGTGCCTGCAATCCCGAATTAAACGCTATAGTCTTGACTTAAAAATTTGATTATTTAAAAGTGAATTTGCCACTTGGGATTTTCTTGAAGAGATATTTGAAAATTTATTGTATTAATTCGAGGACTTAGCGCCTGCAATCCCAAATTAAACGCTATAATTTTGGCGTGCCTTTGAAGAAAGACTCGATCTTTGCCTCAAATGTCTTTGATATTCTTGAGCTTTGAAGAACCACGTGGGGAGAATTATTTGCAATCTTCCTCTACTTTGTTATCCGTTTTCTAGCTCTCTGTGTTGAATAAGGGTGCAAAGACCCCTTTATATAGGTGTTAAAGAGATAGAGTTGTGATGCATTTAAACACATTTTGTATTATCTCTTTATATTTTAATTAAAAAAATACATGATATATTTGGAATGATATTATTGGTCAACTTGGCATTATCTCTTTAATATTTGTATTTTTAAAGAGAAAACATCATAAATATTTGTCTTGATTTGATTGGAGCGTATATGCAATTGCTCCACGTGGCGCGGTCTGATTGGTTGAATCTTTGACTGCGATTGATTGACCAAAATATTTTATTTTGACACTTGTCTGTCATTGATTTGATAACAAAATATATATTAAATATTAATTAAATCACTATTTATACTTGGAATTAATTTAGTAAATTTTAAAATATAAATAAAAAGTATTATAATTGATAAATAATTTATTATATGATATTTTTATTATTTTAATTGGTGCCAAATTAATTTGCCTACAAATGCCCTTCGAAACTCGTTCATAAATATATGCTTGGAAATGCTATTTTGAAGTGAACGAGTTGCAAAAATATGAATCGATTTTATTTGGCCACAAATATGATATATATAAAATACATATACATATGTATACATACATACATATATATATATATATATATATATATATATATATATATATATATATATATATTGAAATTGGTGGATGGCCCCCGCCAGATTATATTAACATGAGAGCTTCTCAAATTGATATTTGTGCTTGTTTCTTGTATTGCCTTTGGTCTGCTTCTCCGCGTTCTTGCAATTCAATTGTCAATAACTCTAGAGCATGGAGTTGGCCGAAATTCCGTTTTCTTGCATCCTCAATTAGCAAGAATTCTGGACATAGAGGAGACTAAAGTTAACAATGAATTATTCCCCGGCATCTTGCAATTCCTGTTGCTCTTTATAATAAAGTCCTAGTTCGACTATAACTCAAAAATCATGAATCCTAATAGAACTTAGTCAACTCATTGAGCGTCTATAGAAAGAGCTCAACTCTGGATGCATCAAACAACATGAAATTTATTGTTGGGAAGAATTTGTCGTAAGCTTCATTCGCCAAATATTTTTTTCTCTCTCAAATTTTCGCCATGCACACCAAGTGTTTGTGTCAATGCCTCCATGCATTCTTGCTGAATTTTTTCGTTTATTTCTTTGCAGATTTGGTGATTTTTTCCAGCATTAGGAACTTCATTGGTTCGATCCGCAGAGTTCATCAAATTTAAATCCTACGTCTGCAGCAAACCGTTTCGACTTGTAGTGATTTCTGAGGTAACTTTTTTTGCAACTTTTCTTTCTACCGGCAAATCCATGCTTGTTTTTGTCATTGTCTTTGAACTTGTCTCTCTCTCTTCTTTTTTTTTTTTTTTTTTTGTTAACCCATTGCAGTGCTGAGTACAACTATTTTGCTATAATCGTCCTTCAGCTAGTGATTTTGATATCTTCAAAGATTTCAAATCCAGTCCAAGTATTGGGTTCTTGGTTTAATTGAGTTAATTATGGTCATAACTCTCTTTTTTATTAAGTTCCGCATTTAGTACTTGGCGTTTAATTTCAGAAAGCAAATTTCTTTTGCAACTCAATGGATATTCTTTAATTCAATGTGAATGATTTGATTGAGCTTTTTTCATTAACTCAATTAATTCATTTGCTTTTCACTAACTCAATTAAATCTCTTTTTTTTTTTTTTTTTTTGATAGGTTGCGACATGGTTAACTTTAAAGACAAATCTTTCTCTTCCGGTGAGCACCACTTGATCATCTTTGACAATCAAAATCAACCCGTGGAGAAAGGCACAATGTTAGCAGTTTATGCACCCCTCGTCGGTGGTAGAGACGTGAACTCGTGGCTGAGATTAACTATTTCTTCTAACTTGGGTAAGAAGTTTTATTGAACAAGAATATCAAGGCATGGACTTTACGAACTACCCACCATGAGCCTCCTCGTCACCAACAATTAGATGACCTCCCCCCTTTATGCACTTTGGGTCATTCCATCATTGAAGGTGATGCAAAGTGGGATGGTGATACTTGATTTACCAGATAATTCCGCTATACCAAAGGATATTGGGAGTGCACTAAGGATGTGCTTAGCCGATGCGGAGATAAATTGCCCATTTCAATATATGTTTATGCTTCGCTATTTACCTATGATCACAATTCCGGTGTCATCAATTTTGCAAGGCGTGGTGCCCTCTTACAAATACTTTGCTTACTTTCGTCGAAGAATCGTACATCTTGTTGGATTTACATGAACTTGCTGGACTTCCTATGATGGGCTGCATTTATGATGAAGTTGTACCAAGTGCACTAGAGCTCACCGGCGTTGACAAAAAGAGAGAAAGATTTATTCCCCGTTCCAATAAGTATTTGCTTTATGATTACCACTTGTTTCAAAGTGTCGATGATAATCGATGCTCTAACATATCCATCGAGAAATGTTTGAAGTTTTTGTCCAAAAAAACTACTAAGTATCATCTGCCTCCTTTTCATAAAGAGAAAAAAATGGTTCGGTCTAAGTCAACTCATAAGCCTTTTTGATATTGCAATTTACGAGAGGTGGTCAACTGTTGAGGAGGCTTTATTTGCCAAGCTATACATTGAAAGAAGTCTCAAGGAAGAAGATTACTTGGCGGCCTACTTAGCTTATTGCTTTTGTGTGTTCAAAAAATGGTTCGGCCTAAGTCAACTCATAAGGCTCTTGGTGATATTGCAATTCACGAGAGGTGGTCAACTGTTGAGGAGGCTTTATTTGCCAAGCTATGCATTGAAAGAAGTCTCAAGGAAAAAGCTTACTTGGCGGCCTACTTAGCTTGTTGCTTTTGTGTTCAAAAAATGATTCGCCTAAGTCAACTCATAAGCCTCTTGGTGATATTGCAATTCACAAGAGGTGGTCAACTGTTGAGGAGGCTTTATTTGCCAAGCTATGCATTGAAAGAAGTCTCAAGGAAGAAGCTTACTTAGCGGCCTACTAGTTTGTTGCTTTTGTGTGTTCATTCTTCTTGGTAAAGATGTCAACTTCATTCGTTCAAGTACCTTTAAGATGGCATCCTTGATAGCAAGTGGTTGAGGAGTGAACTTAGCTATTTCCGTAGTCGAGTAATATGTGGGTTTGAATACTGTTGAAACTTCTCCAAAACCAGCTCGTACGAGTCCTTCTTTTCCTATTCACTTCATCTATACATGGCTAGCATGTTATTTCAAGACTCATTGCCCGATTTGGCAAGAGTTGTGTGGTCCAAAGATGACGAGATTTTTTGGTGAAGGAGGTGCAAAGTATTATGACCCACGAGAAGCACACAAGTGAATTCATAAGGCTGAGTTCATCTCTTGAGCTTGCAATATGCTTGTGAAAAATGAGCTCTTCAAGTTTATTGATGATGTCAATGCCGAAGAGTTCCCAAGATAATTACTTTGTTGCAATTCGTTCGAGTTATCTTACTCTTGGTCAAGGCAGTAAGTTCATCATTGAGCCATATAGTCCCCATAGATTTGGCATCAATTTGGGTACTATCAAGACATACCGGGAACCCTCAGATATGACACGCGTGCAACCTCTTTAGAAGAAGGACTCCGTTATTGGCGCTTATGTGTTCTCAAAGTCTTCTTCAAAAGCTTGGTTCCCTTGTCTACCTACTAATGTTAAGAAACACTGCTCGGAAGCTTACAAAGCATGGTGCACTAAAGTGTATGGGACTTTCCCTAATGAAAACATTGCATGTGTGATCAATTCAAAGTCAATTAAGATTACACTCAAATATAAAAAGAATGAGGGACAAGCAAGTTGATGGTGGCGAGAACAATCCTCCCATGTGCTTGTTCCTTCTATTATGGTCAAGTATAATCCTCAAGCTGCAGTGCGGAGGCAAGTAAAGGAAAAGGTTCCTCACATAACTTAGCAGATAGGGACAATAGCAACAAGGATCGTCACTGAAAAAGGCAAAAGAAGGAGCTTACGCCTTTGAAAGCAACAGGGGCTACAGAAAGTGCATCGTGATCTTCCTTGGCTCACTTCGTTGTAGAGGTCGTATTTCCTTGATCAAGTAAGTTTAAACTTCTCCTTTTTCTAATGTTTTTACTGAAGTTCTCCTTCCATTCGTCTTTTAGTTAAAAGATAAAGTCCAGTCTATTGACGCTGGGGAGAATTTGAGACTAGTCATTCGTTGACACTACGACTCCTGCTACGGTGTCAGTATTTGAAGGTGATCTTTTCAAGAACCAAAAAGAGTTGCTTAAAAGTTTGTGGAATGATCTTCTCGTGAAGATATCAAATACTCTAGTTGACTTCATCTCATCAATTGAGGATGATGTCTACCTCATTCTTGAGTCCATGAAGAGTTTTCACAAGTTTGACGTTTCAAAGGTGGATGAATCATTGAACATGTTTTTTTTGTCAAAGTTGGTGCTTATGACGAAGCGAGATCCTTATCTTCTAAGAATTTCCCGAAGTCTTCATGAGCAACAATTAAATGAAGTTAAGGATCGTCTTTAAGATGTTCAAGCTAAAGCAAGTGAAGAGACATCTAAGGTCCAATCTACTATAGACGAGCTGGAGCATATTGAGAAGGAAATTATGGCATTAAAAGGACGAAGAATGAGCTTGTCCGCTACTTTGAAGCGGCAAAAACAACTCAGCCATGATACTCAAGCCAAAGTTCATGAGTTCGAGGAAGACAATGCAACACTTGAGAGTACCTCCCCATGGCAAGATGCAATAATTGAGAACTTGAAAACTTACAGGACTAAATCTATTGGTCTGAAAGTTGAAGGACTAAATCTGCAAACTAACCAAACTTACAAGACTAAATTTGTCATTTCGCCCCATCTTTTATTTTAGTTCACAACATTAATATCATTAATTTCATCATTCAATTTCAGTTAAAATTATTTTCCCATCTATAACTTTCTCATTCGCTTTTATTTGATGATCAATGATATGATCACAATCATTCATTTGTGTCGTGCAACACAATCACAAATAAGCACATTATAACAATTTTACAGATATCAAGGTAATCCAGATAAATAATCAACAACTCATGATCAAGTATATACACGACAAATATATAAGCTAACCACACACACACATATATTTATATCAATTAATTATACTTATCTCAAATCTCAAATCGGTTATGCTAATAAAAGGAGCAACTCAACCCTTTTCTTTATTCTCGCGTCATATAGTAAATTATAATACATATAATCAATATATTATCAATATCATAACTTCTGAACAAAATATTATATAATATACGTATATTTTTCACCAATATGTTAATATTTTATTTATATTCTAAATTCAAACCTCCGTTACGTTTCTTCAAAATAACTAGACATTCTAAACTTTCCAGGTTCATATCTAATTTATCAATTACCTTACAAGAGTTTATTTTATCAGACCCCCTCATATTTTTATAACTACAGTTCTCTATAATATCTCTAAATTAAATTATTACAAAAATCTCATTTTCTATTTTGTTAAACATAATATTTCTCATATATAGTTTTTTTTAATATTTTTATGAGTTTTATATCAATTTCTCGCTACTATAAATTTTATTAAATATCAATGCATATAATTAAGTATTTGGGTATAGACCCGATGAACTTGCAAAATTAATTATAGAAATGACTAAATTGAACAAATAAAGTAATTTAATTAACCAACTATAATATTTTTAATCAAACGTGATATTTAATTAATCACTAATTTAAACAGTCAAACTCATAAAATTTTTTTTACACACTACATCAGACAATACAAATTATATTTACTAATTAGACTGATCAAATAATATAATTATATAAATTAATAAAAAAATTAAAATCAAAACCTTACCTATCGATTTCGTCCATAAAAAGTGCTAGTGTGTGTTTTTTTTTATATATATACATTTATACTGAGGGAAATGATTGGTGTCTCCTTTTTTTTTGTCTGTCATTTTATTTATTTTTAAATTATTTATAATTTTCCTTTTTTCCCCCAACCCCCAACTCTCTTTCTCTCTTCCCCACTATTCTCTCAATAACTTCCCATAACTTTTGTTATTTTTCTATTTTTATTTATTTAATTAATATATTATTTGTGTATTTAAAATTTTTAAATTTTTAATTAAAATATATTCAAATATATAAAGTAATATTTTAATTTTTTTTAATTATGCACACTCATTTGAGTGTGCCACACCCACACTATTATATATTATTTTAAGTAACAAGTGGGTCCCCCGCAATTTTTCTTTATTTATTTTTTATTTTATTTAAACATTTTTATAATTTTTTATTAGATCCTATTTAATTTTCTTAATCAATATAATTTGCTCTCAAATATTATATATGTTCCAATTCATTCTGTTCAAATTCTAATATTCAAATTTTGATATATTATGTATCTATAATAAAATTTAATTTTAAAAAATTATTAATTAATATTTTATATGTATATAAATTCTATTAAATGTCATGTTTAACTAATTTCTACAAACCCTCACTTGAGCTCTGGAACTTGAGTTCTATATTTCAAATTTAACTAATTGACAGAGCATT
>JACGWL010000225.1:0-11893 GCA_034509725.1 Sesamum angolense
TATCAATTTATTCATTAAAAATGCTATCAAGTTTATATTTAATGTATATTGTTAAATATGTCAATTTATTCATTAAAAATGCTATCAATTTTATATTTAATGTATTATCAAGTTTATATTTATTGTATATTGTTAAATATTATATAGTACTTATTAAAATGCTATCAAGTTTATATTTAATGTATATTGTTAAATATCTCAATTTATTCATTAAAAAGGCTATCAAGTTTATATTTATTGTATATTGTTAAATATCTAAAAATTATTACTAATAATTTTTTATTAATATTATATGCAGTTAATGGCCCAAAATTAGATAATGGTTGGGAGCATGGTACTCCTGTTGGAGGAGACAGAAAGAAATGCAAATGTAATTATTGTGGGAAAATGGTACATGGTGGAATTACTCGTCTCAAACAACATATTGCACATGTATCTGGAAATGTAGAAGAATGCTCAAGAGTTCCATCAGAGATTAGAAAGATGGTACGAAAGCTCTTAGATGAGGAAATAAAAGAAAAAGCAGCCACCCTACGAAGAAAAGAAGCACTCATTAATGCTGTAAAGGAAGATAGATTATACGGTGATATTCCAAATATTAATGTTGATAGTAGTGATGAGGATAATGATGTCATAGATGAGTATGGAATGTCATCGTTGGAAAGAAAACAAATGAAACAAGCTATGGCTGAAAGTCGTTACACGGGATATGTAGAAGATGAACTCCAAAGGAATCCTCGTAGAGGTACATGTATTAAAAATTGAGAGAAATATTTTGTTCGCAAAATACTAATAAAATTATTTTATTACATTTCTCTTAAACTAAGTTTATTTTAAATTTATAGGGCACTATGGAGGATCGTCAAAAGGGTCAACTTCAGGGGCAAAACGTGGAATTTAACAAAGCTATGGGTAAAATCAGGTGTTAAAATGCCTTCCACTGGCTTTGACCCGCACATGTTTCCGTCATAAAAAAAAAATAAAGGGCATGCTATCTAAAGAAGGAAGAAAGTAGGTAAAGCTGTGTCAAAATTCTTTATTTTCAATGCTTTACTCTTTAATGCGGCAGATAGTGGTCCTTATATGCAATCAATGATTGATACCATTGTTGAGGTGGGACCTGGAGTTAAAGGGCCATCTGGGTATCAAATTTGTGGTATATATTTGAATGAAGAGGTTGAGGAACTTGAAAAATATATTAGCACTTTGAAGGTTAAATGACCAATTTTTGGATGCACAATAATGTGTGATGGTTGGAGTAGCAGAACAAGACATCCAATCATAAATTTCATGATATATTGTGATAGAAATATGATATATCATTCATCTGTGGATTGAACAAATAAAGAGAAAATGCGAATTTTGTTTTTGGTCTGATGGATCGAGTAGTTGAAGAAATTGGAGAGAAAATATTGTGCAAGTTGTCGCATATAATGAAAGTTCTTTTAAAGCTGCTGGAGAAATGTTGATGCAGAAAAGAAAACATCTATTTTGATCCCCTTGTGCGGCACATTGTATTGATTTGATGCTAGACGATATTGGAAAGATGAGATCAATAAAGGCGACCATAGATGAAGCTAAGAGAATTACTAGTTTCATATATAATAGTGACAAGATTGTGAATCTCATGAAAATTTATACCAAGGACAGAGAATTGTTAAGACCCGAAATCACTAGATTTGCAACTGAATATATTGCCCTTGAGAGACTCTATCGTCATCAGATGGAATTAAGACAATGTGTACATGTGATGAATGGAGGACTTTCAACAACACAGCAAGAAGAAGAAATGAGGCCTCTCAGGTGTCTGAGATAGTACTAACAGAAAGATTTTGGAAGAAAGCAAGAGAATGTTGTGCAGTTATGGAGCCTTCAGTGAGAGTCTTAAAGGCAGTGGATCAGGATAAAAAACCCACATTGTGCATCATCTATGAAGCAATGGATAGAACAAAATAAAAGCAAGTGTTAGAAAGTGAGAGAAATACTGGGAGATTACTAATGACAGATGGTATCGGCAATAGCATAGGCACTTGCATTCAGCAGGTAAATTATAAGCTTTGTTTATTAATTTTTATGTTTTTTTTAAAACGGACATGATTTTTTTTGTTTGCCTTTTAGGTTATTTTCTTCAATCCAGTTCTACAATATTCAAACAGTTGTGTGTTTGAAACGGCAGAGGTCAGATGAGGAGTCAAAAAAGTGATTAAAAGACTCGAGCCGGACTTAATTGTTCAAGCTAATGCAATTAATGAGGTAACAAGTGTTACATATTTCAGCATATATTGAAAATTTTTCTTCTTATTGAATGTGAATATTTTTATTAATTGGAGATAAGGTTATTTGTTGATAAATTGGGAGAACTCGGAAGTCCACTTGCGAGACAAGCAGTATCTACATCACTCCAGGTATTAATAATTTAAAATTATTTTGTATGCACAATGTTGGAAAATTCACGTGATATCCAAGATTCTAAATACAAATATTTTTTTAGCTCAATGGTGGTATAATTATGGTGATGAAGCACTCAATCTTCGGAAGATAGCAGTTAAGGTTCTGAGTCAAACATGTGCATCATCTGGGTGTGAAAGAAATTGGAGTACTTGGTCATTGATTCATACTAAACAACATAATCGTTTGGCAACCGAAAAGTTGCATAAGTTGGTGTATGCTCATTACAATATGCGATTAAGAGTAAGAAATTCGATGTATCAAAGGGAATGATGATTATTATAGTCCAATTGATCTTAACCATATCTTTCATGATAATGATATATTGGAGGAGTGGACAAGGGAGGCAGAGGAGCGGATGTTGCCTGAGAATGATTTAGATTGGTTGGACGAAGAAGGGCGTATGGACAATGTACCAAATGATGAAGATGATGATGCTTCGCTTCCATTGTCTCGTTTGTCTGTTCCACGGTCATTAAAAGAGAAAGGTAAACATGTTTCATCAAAAGAAAAGGGTAAACAAGTCACGTTCAAGGACAAAAGCGCACAAGTTTCATCCTCAAGAAAGGATAAACATGTTTTACACTCCTCAAGCCGTCAGAATAATAGTGATGAAGAAACTGCTGAAGATGATGACAATGATGATGATGATGATGATGATGATGATGATGATGACGACGATGGTGATGACGATGGCGACAATGATGGAGATGGAAATATGCACAAAGAAACCCAACAAAGTCATGGCATGACATGGGCCAAGGAGATGAAAATTATTGCAACTCAAGACACAGACCATGGGTACCGCCCTGGAATTGAGAATCAACGTCGGTTCCTATCCAATTTGACAGATTATTCAAGTCAATGTGATGATTCTCAATCACAAAGATATGGTAGAAGGCAGCCTGACATACAGTACTCTATGCAGAATTTGAAAATTGATGAACACAGACCACACCAAATGCATGGTCATCAAGGTTCATCAACAGGTACAAATAGTGGCAGATCTAAAACTAGAAGAAGAAATCGTGGAAGTGCTACAGATAGCATTGGTGAGAGTAATCAACGTTCAAGTATAGAAACATCTCATAGTAGTGGTACTAGTACATACTCCCAAGGTTTCGTCTATTACAACCAGAATATAGAGCATTTAATGCCATCTCAGTCACTTCCTTAGGTTCCTTACAATATACCATATCAAGGTGTATTCCCACAAGTCCCTTATGGATTGCCATCTCAACCAGTGATGTACTTTCCTTATGGAATACCTTCTCACCCGGCCGGTGTTATCAATGTTGGTTCTTCACCACGCCTTACTCGCCTCCTTCACATGATTACTGTAGGAGGATTGATGGTGATGGTGATGGTGATACTCATTTTGAGCCCCACCGGCATTCTACTTTCTTTTAATTATGTATGTATATCTTAAGCACTTTTATAATTAATTTTATCGATGTTTGGTATTATAAAACTTTTATTTTTATGAATTTGTGATGTTTTATTATTTTTATAATTTTACTAATTTTTTGAGATTTTTTTGAGCATTGTAGAACATATTTACTTCGTATTGCCCGATAATATCCCGATACACCGCGACCGATGTGGAACAGCACCCGCCGATATTATCGCCGATACCGCGACTTTGAACATGACCATAGTTCAAAGTATCGGCCATATCCGATATTATCGGCCGATACGTATCCGACTAGGAGGGTCCCAATCCGAGAAAATCATCCGATTCGTTATATATCCGGAATAATATGGTATCGTCGATAATATCCGATATTATCACTGATACAATGATAATATCGCCTGTATCGGATAATATCACGATAATATTGGATATTATCGACGATAACATGGACTGGAAGAATAATAATTGAAGGAGAGAAAAATTGCTACGGTGCACTATTGAAAAGATGCAGAAATCTTGTCAAGCTCAGAACTTTTGACTCATTTTTCCCACTTTACAACAATGCATTGCAGATTTGGTACAATTATGTAGGAAACCCGTAAGCTTCATATCCCTATAAATGAATGGAATGTTGAAATGGGACATATAATATTTTAGAGTGAGATTTCCTAGCCATATATATACATATAATGTTCTAGAGGAAGATTTCTACTCTAACGACATTCGCAATCTTTTTTCAGGTAATACATTTATTAATTTTTTCTTGCGTTATTTAATGTATATTGTTAAATATCTCAATTTATTCATTAAAAAAGCTATCAAGTTTATATTTAATGTATATTGTTAAATATCTCAATTTATTCATTAAAAATGCTATCAAGTTTATATTTATTGTATATTGTTAAATATTATATAGTACTCATTAAAAATGCTATCAAGTTTATATTTAATGTATATTGTTAAATATCTCAATTTATTCATTAAAAATACTTCAAGTTTATATTTATTGTATATTGTTAAATATTATATAGTATTCATTAAAAATGCTATCGAGTTATATTTAATGTATATTGTTAAATATATCAATTTATTCATTAAAAATGCTATCAAGTTTATATTTAATGTATATTGTTAAATATGTCAATTTATTCATTAAAAATGCTATCAAGTTTATATTTAATGTATTATCAAGTTTATATTTATTGTATATTGTTAAATATTATATAGTACTTATTAAAAATGCTATCAAGTTTATATTTAATGTATATTGTTAAATATTTCAATTTATTCATTAAAAAGGCTATCAAGTTTATATTATTGTATATTGTTAAATATCTAAAAATTATTACTAATAATTTTTTATTAATATTATATGCAGTTAATGGCCCCAAAATTAGTTAATGGTTGGGAGCATTGTACTCCTGTTGGAGGAGACAGAAAGAAATGCAAATGTAATTATTGTGGGAAAGTCGTACATGGTGGAATTACTCGTCTCAAACAACATATTGCACATGTATCTGAAAATGTAGAAGCATGCTCAAGAGTTCCATCATAGATAAGAAAGATGGTACGAAAGCTCTTAGATGAGGAATAAAAGAAAAAGCAGCCACCCTACGAAGAAAAGAAGCACTCATTAATGCTGTAAAGGAAGATAGATTATACGGTGATATTCCAAATATTAATTTTGATAGTAGTGATGAGGATAATGATGGCGTAGATGAGTATGGAATGTCATCGTTGGAAAGAAAACAAAGAAAACATCTATTTTGGTCCCCTTGTGCGGCACATTGTATTGATTTGATGCTAGACGATATTGGAGATGAGATCAATAAAGGCGACCATAGATGAAGCTAAGAGAATTACTAGTTTCATATATAATAGTGACAAGATTGTGAATCTCATGAAAATTTATACCAAGGACAGAGAATTGTTAAGACCCGTAATCACTAGATTTGCAACTGAATATATTGCCCTTGAGAGTCTCATTCGTCATCAGATGGAATTAAGACAATTGTGTACATGTGATGAATGGAGGACTTTCAACAACACAACAAGAAGAAGAAATGAGGCCTCTCAGGTGTCTGAGATAGTACTAACAGAAAGATTTTGGAAGAAAGCAAGAGAATGTTGTGCAGTTATGGAGCCTTCAGTGAGAGTCTTAAAGGCAGTGGATCAGGATAAAAAACCCACATTGTGCATCATCTATGAAGCAATGGATAGAGCAAAAATGGCCATAAAAGCAAGTGTTAGAAAGTGAGAGAAATACTGGGAGATTATTAACGACAGATGGTAACGGCAATTGCATAGGCACTTGCATTCAACAGGTAAATTATAAGCTTTGTTTATTAATTTTTATGTTTTTTTTTAAAACGGACATGATTTTTTTTGTTTGCCTTTTAGGTTATTTTCTTCAGTCCAGTTCTACAATATTCAAACAGTTGTGTGTTTGAAACGGCAGAGGTCAGACGAGGAGTCAAAGAAGTGATTAAAAGACTCAAGCCGGACATAATTGTTCAAGCTAATGCAATTAATGAGGTAACAAGTGTTACATATTTCAGCATATATTGAAAATATTTTCTTCTTATTGAATGTGAATATTTTTATTAATTGGAGATAAGGTTATTTGTTGATAAATTGGGAGAACTCGGAAGTCCACTTGCGAGACAAGCAGTATCTACATCACTTCCAGGTATTAATAATTTAAAATTATTTTGTATGTACAATGCTGGAAATTCACGTGATATCCAAGATTCTAAATACAAATATTTTTTTAGCTCAATGGTGGTATAATTATGGTGATGAAGCACCCAATCTTCGGAAGATAGCAGTTAAGGTTCTGAGTCAAACATGTGCATCATCTGGGTGTGAAAGAAATTGGAGTATTTGGTCATTGATTCATACTAAACTGCGTAATCGTTTGGCAACCGAAAAGTTGCATAAGTTGGTGTATGCTCATTACAATATGCGATTAAGAGTAAGAATTTCGATGTATCAAAGGGAATGTGATGATTATTATAGTCCAATTGATCTTAATAATATCTTTCATGATAATGATATATTGGAGGAGTGGACAAGGGAGAAGAAGAACGGATGTTGCCTGAAAATGATTTAGATTGGTTGGACGAAGAAGGGCGTATGGACAATGTGCCAAATGATGAAAATGATGATGTTGCTTCGCTTCCATTGTCTCGTTGGTCTGTTCCACGGTCATCAAAAGAGAAAGGCAAGCATGTTTCATCAAAAGAAAAGGGTAAACAAGTCACGTTCAAGGACAAAACCGCACAAGTTTCATCCTCAAGAAAGGATAAACATGTTTTACACTCCTCAAGCCGTCAGAATGATAGTGATGAAGAAACTCCTGAAGATGATGACAATGATGATGATGATGATGATGATGATGATGACGACGACGATGGTGATGGCGATGTCGACAATGATGGAGATGGAAATATGCACAAAGAAACCCAACAAATTCATGGCATGACATGGGCCCAAGGAGATGAAAATTATTATGCAACTCAAGTCACAGACCATGGGTACCGCCCTGGAATTGAGAATCAACGTCTGTTCCTATCCAATTTGACAGATTATTCAAGTCAATGTGATGATTCTCAATCACAAAGATATGGTAGAAGGCAGCCTGACATACAGTACTCTATGCAGAATTTGGAAATTGATGAACACAGACCACACCAAATGCATGGTCATCAAGGTTCATCAACAGGTACAAATAGTGGCAGATCTAAAACTAGAAGAAGAAATCGTGGAAGTGCTACAGATAGCATTGGTGAGAGTAATCAACGCTCAAGTATAGAAACATCTCATAGTAGTGGTACTAGTACATACTCTCAAGGTTTTGGCTATTACAACCAGAATATGGAGCATCTAATGCCATCTCAGTCACTTCTTCAGGTTCCTTACAATATACCATATCAAGGTGTATTCCCACAAGTCCCTTATGGATTGCCGTCTCAACCAGTGATGTACTTTCCTTATGGAATACCTTCTCACCCACCGGTGCTATCAATGTTGGTTCTTACACCACGCCTTTTACTCATAATTACTCGCCTCCTTCACATGATTACTATAGGTGGATTGATGGTGATGGTGATGGTGATGATCATTTTGAGCCCCATCGGCATTCTACTTTCTTTTAATTATGTATGTATATCTTAAGCACTTTTATAATTAATTTTATCGATATTTGATATTATAAAACTTTTATTTTATAATATTATATAGTAAATTTACTAATTTTTTGAGAATTTTTTTAGCATTATAGAAAATATTTAATTCGTATCGCCCGATAATATCCCGATAAGCCGCGACCGATGTGGAACAGCACCCGCCGATATTATCGCCGATACCGCGACTTTGAACCATGACCATAGTTCAAAGTATCGGCCGATATCCGATATTATCGGCCGATACGTATCAGACTCGGAGGGTCCCGATTCAAGAAAATCATCCAATTCGTTAAATTATCCAGAATAATATGGTATCGTCGATAATATCCGATATTATCACTGATACAATGATAATATCGCCTGTATCGGATAATATCGCCGATAATATCGGATATTATCGACGATAACATGGACTGGAAGAATAATAATTGAAGGAGAGAAAAATTGCTTCGGTGCACTATTGAAAGGGTGCAGAAATCTTGTCAAGCTCAGAACTTTTGACTCCTTTTTCCCACTTTACAGCAATGCATCGCAGAGTTGGTACAATTATGTAGGAAACCCGTAAGCTTCATATTCCTATAAATGAATGGAATGTTGAAATGATGATATACATATACATATAATATTTTAGAGTGAGATTTCCTAGCCATATATATACATCTAATGTTCTAGAGGAAGATTTCTACTCCAACGACACTCGCAATCTTTTTTTAGGTAATACATTTATTAATTTTTTCTTGCATTATTTAATGTATATTGTTAAATATCTCAATTTATTCATTAAAAATGCTATTAAGTTTATATTTAATGTATATTGTTAAATATCTCAATTTATTCGTTAAAATGCTATCAAGTTTGTATTTAATGTATTATCAAGTTTTATTTATTGTATATTGTTAATATATATAGTACTTATTAAAAATGCTATCAAGTTTATATTTAATGTATATTGTTAAATATCTCAATTTATTCATTAAAAAGGCTATCAAGTTTATATTATTGTATATTGTTAAATATCTAAAAATTATTACTAATAATTTTTTTATTAATATTATATGCAGTTAATGGCCCCAAAATTAGATAATGGTTGGGAGCATGCTACTCCTGTGGGAGGAGACAGAAAGAAATGCAAATGTAATTATTGTGGGAAAGTCGTACATGGTGGAATTACTCGTCTCAAACAACATATTGCACATGTATCTGGAAATGTAGAAGCATGCTCAAGACTTCCATCAGAGATAAAAAAGGTGGTACGAAAGCTCTTAGATGAGGGAATAAAAGAAAAAGCAGCCACCCTACGAAGAAAAGAAGCACTCATTAATGCTGTAAAGGAAGATAGATTATACGGTGATATTCCAAATATTAATGTTGATATTAGTGATGAGGATAATGATGGCATAGATGAGTATGGAATGTCATCGTTGGAGAGAAAACAAATGAAACAAGCTATGGCTGAAAGTCGTTACACGGGATATGTAGAAGATGAACTCCAAAGGAATCCTAGTAGAGTACAGGTACTAAAAATTGAGAGAAATATTTTGTTCACAAAATACTAATAAAATTTATTTTATTACATTTCTCTTAAACTAAGTTTATTTTAAATTTATAGGGCACTATGGAGGATCGTCAAAAGGGTAAACTTCAGGGGCAAAACGTGGAATTTCACAAAGCTATGGGGTAAAATCAGGTGTTAAAATGCCTTCCACTGGCTTTGACCCGCACATGTTTCCGTCATCAAAGAAAACTATAAAGAGCATGCTATCTAAAGAAGGAATGAAGAAAGTAGGTAAAGCTGTGTCAAAATTCTTTATTTTCAATGCTTTACCCTTTAATGCGGCAGATAGTGGTCCTTATATGCAATCAATGATTGATATGATTGTTGAGGTGGGACCTGGAGTTAAAGGGCCATCTGGGTATCAAATTTGTGGTATATATTTGAATGAAGTGGTTGAGGAACTTGAAAAGTATATTAGCACTTTGAAGGTTAAATGACCAATTTTGGATGCACAATAATGTGTGATGGTTGGAGTAGCAGAACAAGACATCCAATCATAAATTTCATGATATATTGTGATAGAAATATGATATATCATTCATCTGTGGATTGTACAAATAAAGAGAAAAATGCGAATTTTATTTTTGGTCTGATGGATCGAGTAGTTGAAGAAATTGGAGAAGAAAATATTGTGCAAGTTGTCGCAGATAATGAAAGTTCTTTTAAAGCTGCTGAAGAAATGTTGATGCAGAAAAGAAAACATCTATTTTGGTCCCCTTGTGCGGCACATTGTATTGATTTGATGCTAGACGATATTGGAAAGATGAGATCAATAAAGGCGACCATAGATGAAGCTAAGAGAATTACTAGTTTCATATATAATAGTGACAAGATTGTGAATCTCATGAAAATTTATACCAAGGACAGAGAATTGTTAAGACCCGAATCACTAGATTTGCAACTGAATATATTGCCCTTGAGAGTCTCATTCGTCATCAGATGGAATTAAGACAATTGTGTACATGTGATGAATGGAGGACTTTCAACAACACAACAAGAAGAAGAAATGAGGCCTGTCAGGTGTCTGAGATAGTACTAACAGAAAGATTTTTGAAGAAAGCAAGAGAATGTTGTGCAGTTATGGAGCCTTCAGTGAGAGTCTTAAAGGCAGTGGATCAAAATAAGAAACCCATTGTGTATTATCTATGAAGCAATGGATAGAGCAAAAATGGCCATAAAAGCAAGTGTTAGAAAGTGAGAGAAATACTGGGAGATTATTGATGACAGATGGTATCGGCAATTGCATAGGCACTTGCATTCAGCAGGTAAATTATAAGCTTTGTTTATTAATTTTTATGTTTTTTTTAGAACGGACATGATTTTTTTTGTTTGCCTTTTAGGTTATTTTCTTCAATCCAGTTCTACAATATTCAAACACTTGTGTGTTTGAAACGGCAGAGGTCAGATGAGGAGTCAAAGAAGTGATTAAAAGACTTGAGCCGGACTTAATTGTTCAAGCTAATGCAGTTAATGAGGTAACAAGTGTTACATATTTCAGCATATATTGAAAATATTTTCTTCTTATTGAATGTGAATATTTTTATTAATTGGAGATAAGATAAATTGGGAGAACTCGGAAGTCCACTTGCGAGACACGCAGTATCTACATCACTTCCAGGTATTAATAATTTAAAATTATTTTGTATGTACAATGCTGAAAAATTCACGTGATATCCAAGATTCTAAATACAAATATTTTTTTAGCTCAATGGTGGTATAATTATGGTGATGAAGCACTCAATCTCGGAAAATAGCAGTTAAGGTTTGAGTCACACATGTGCATCATCTGGGTGTGAAAGAAATTTGAGTACTTGGTCATTGATTCATACTAAACTACGTAATCGTTTGGCAATCGAAAAGTTGCATAAGTTGGTGTATGCTCATTACAATATGCGATTAAGAATAAGAATTTGATGTATCAAAGGAAGGATGATATTTATTGTCCAATTGATCTTAACCATATCTTTCATGCTAATGATATATTGGAGGAGTGGACAAGGGGCAGAAGAGCTGATGTTGCCTGAAAAATGATTTAGATTGGTTGGACGAAGAAGGCGTATGGACAATGTACCAAATGATGAAGATGATGTTGCTTCGCTTCCATTGTCTCGTTTCTGTTCCACGGTCCAAAAAGAGAGGTAAACATGTTTCAACAAAAGAAAAGGTAAACAAGTCACGTTCAAGGACAAAAGCGCACAAGTTTCATCCTCAAGAAAGGATAAACATGTTTTACACTCCTGAAGCCGTCAGAATGATAGTGATGAAGAAACTACTGAAGATGATGACAAT
>JACGWL010000228.1:0-13601 GCA_034509725.1 Sesamum angolense
TAATACGTAATGCAAACTTTCTTTAATAAAACCGTGCAAAACAGTGAAATAAAAACTTGTCTACGAATCTGACGAAACTTGACCTAGATGTAGGTCTTAACCCTAATAGTACGTGGTAAATTTACTACGTGAAATAATAACTACAAGTTAGTAAGATACGTAAGCAAACGTTTTTTAATAAAACGAGCAAAACAGTTGAAATAAAAACTGTGTCCGAATCTGACGAAACTTGACCCAGAGGTAGGTCTTAACCAAAAAATAGTGCGTGGTAAATTTAATAGGGTAATCATAACTACAAGTTAGTAAGATATGTAAGCAACTTTTTTTTAACAAAAACCGTGCAAAACAGCTGAAATAAAACTGTCTCCGAATCTGACAAAACTTGACCTAGATGTAGGTCTTAATCCATAATAGTACGTGGTAAATTTGCTACGTGAATAATAACTAAAAGTTAGTAGATACGTAAGAAAACTTTTTTTTTAATAAACGTGCAAAACAGTTGAAATAAAAACAGTCTCCGAATCTGACGAAACTTGACCAGAGGTAGGTCTTAAACAAAAATAGTGCGTGGTAAATTTTCTAGGTGAACTACAAGTTAGTAAGATACGTAAGCAAACTTTATTTAATAAAACCGTGCAAAACAGCTGAAATAAAAACTGTCTCGGAAATCTGACGAAACTTGACCTAGAATGTAGGTCTTAACCCCTAATGTCAGTGGTAAATTTACTACATGAAATAATAACTACAAGTTAGTAAGATACGTAAGCAAACGTTTTTTAATAAAACGCGAGCAAAACAGCTGGAAATAAAACTGTCTCCGAATCTGAGGAAACTTCACTAGGACGTCTTAACCAAAAATAGTGTGTGGTAAATTTGCTAAGTGAAATAATTCTATAGGTTAGTAAGATACGTAAGAAACTTTTTTTTAATATAACCGTGAAAAACGGTTGAAATAAAAACATTCTCCGAATCTGACGAAACTTGACCCAGAGGTAGGTCTTAACCAAAAATAGTGCGTGGTAAATTTAATAAGGGAAATAATAACTACAAGTTAGTAAGATACGTAAGCAAACTTCTTTAATAAAATCGTGCAAAATAGCTGAAATAAAAACTGTCCTCGAATCTGACGAAACTTGACCTGGATGTAGGTCTTAATCCATAAGTACGTGGTAATTTGCTACGTGAAATAATAACTAAAGTTAGTAAGATACGTAGAAAACTTTTTTTTTAATAAAACGTGCAAATAGTTGAAATAAAAACAGTCTCCGAATCTGAGGAAACTTCACCTAGGACGTCTTAACCAAAAATAGTGCGTGGTAAATTTGCTAAGTGAAATAATACCTACAGGTTAGTAAGATACGTAAGAAATTTTTTTTTTAATAAAACGTGAAAAACCGGTTGAAATAAAACATTCTCCGAATCTGACGAAACTTGACCCAGATGTTGATGTAGGTTTTAACCAAAAATAGTGCGTGGTAAATTTGCTAAATGAAATAATAACTATAAGTTAGTAAGATACGTAAGCAAACTTTCTTTAATAAAAACAGTGCAAAATAGATGAAATAAAACCTGTCTCCGAATCTGACGAAACTTAACCTAGAGGTAGGTCTTAACCATAACAGTACGTGGTAAATTTGCTAAGTGAAATAATAACTACAAGTCAGTTAGATACGTAAGCAAACATTTTTTAATAAAACCGTGCAAAACAGCTGAAATAAAACTGTCTCCGAATCTGAGGAAATTTCACCTAGGACGTCTTAACAAAAATAGTGCGTGGTAAATTCGCTAAGTGAAATAATTCCTACAGGTTAGTAAGATACGTAAGAAACTTTTTTTTTAATAAAACCGTGAAAACGGTTGAAATAAAAACATTCTCCGAATCTGACGAAAACTTGACCCAGAAGTAGGTCTTAACCAAAAATAGTGCGTGGTAAATTTGCTAAGTGAAATAATAACTACAAGTTAGTAATATACGTAAGCAAACTTTCTTTAATAAAACCGTGCAAAATAGCTGAAATAAAAACTGTGTACGAATCTGACGAAACTTGACCTAGATGTAGGTATTAACCCATAATAGTACGTGGTAAATTTGCTACTTGAAATAATAACTACAAGTTAGTAAGATACGTAAGAAAACTTTTTTTTAATAAAATCGTGAACAACAGTTGAAATAAAACAGTCTCTCCGAATCTGACGAAACTTGACCCAGATGTAGATGTAGGTTTTAACCAAAAATAGTGCGTGGTAAATTTGCTAAATGAAATAAAAACTATAAGTTAGTAAGATACGTAAGCAAACTTTCTTTAATAAAAACAGTGCAAAATAGATGAAATAAACCTGTCTCCGAATCTGACGAATTTGACCTAGAGGTAGGTCTTAACCCATCGTGTAAATTTGTTAAGTGAAATAATAACTACAAGTCAGTTAGATACGTAAGCAAACGTTTTTTAATAAAATCGTGCAAAACAGCTGAAATAAAAACTGTCTCCGAATCTGAGGAAATTCACCTAGGACGTCTTAACCAAAATAGTGCGTGGTAAATTTGCTAAGTGAAATAATTCCTACAGGTTAGTAAGATACGTAAGAAACTTTTTTTTTTAATAAAACCGTGAAAATGGTTGAAATAAAAACATTCTCCGAATCTGACAAAACTCGACCCAGAGGTAGGTCTTAACCAAAAATAGTGCTGGTAAATTTGCTAAGTGAAATAATAACTACAAGTTAGTAATATACGTAAGCAAACTTTCTTTAATAAAACCGTGCAAAACAGCTGAAATAAAAACTGTGTACGAATCTGACGAAACTTGACCTAGATGTAGGTATTAACCCATAATAGTACGTGGTAAATTTGCTACTTGAAATAATAACTACAAGTTAGTAAGATACGTAAGAAAACTTTTTTTTTAACAAAACCGTGAAAAACAGTTGAAATAAAAACAGTCTCCGAATCTGACGAAACTTCACCCAGAGTTAGGTCTTAACCAAAAATAGTGCGTGGTAAATTTGCTAAGTGAAATAATAACTGCAAGTTAGTAAGATACGTAAGCAAACTTTTCTTTAATAAAACCGTGCAAAACGGTTGAAATAATAACTGTCTCCGAATCTAACGAATTTGACCTAGATGTATGTCTTAATCCATAATAGTACATGGTAAATTTGCTACGTGAAATAATAAGTACAAGTTAGTAAGATACGTATTAAAACTTTTTTTTAATAAAACCGTGAACAATAGTTGTAACAAAAACAGTCTCCGAATCTGATGAAACCTGACCCAGATGCAGGTTTTAACCAAAAATAGTGCGTGGTAAATTTGCTAAGTGAAATAATAACTATAAGTTAGTAAGATACGTAAGCAAACTTTCTTTAATAAAAACAGTGCAAAATAGATGAAACAAAACCTGTCTCTGAATCTGACGAAACTTGACCCAGAGGTAGGTCTTAACCCATAATAGTACGTGGTAAATTTGCTAAGTGAAATAATAACTACAAGTCAGTTAGATACGTAAGCAAACATTTTTTAATAAAACCGTGCAAAACAGCTGAAATAAAAACTGTCTCCGAATCCGACGAAACTTGACCCAGAGGTAAGTGTTAACCAAAAATAGTGCGTGGTAAATTTAATAAGGGAAATAATAACTACAAGTTAGTAAGATACGTAAGCAAACTTTCTTTAATAAAACCGTGCAAAACAGCTGAAATAAAAACTGTCTCCGAATCTGACGAAACTTGACCTGGATGTAGGTCTTAATCCATAATAGTACGTGGTAAATTTGCTAAGTGAAATAATACCTACAGGTTAGTAAGATACGTAAGAAACTTTTTTTTAATAAATTCGTGAAAAACAGTTGAAATAAAAACAGTGTCCGAATCTGACGAAACTTGACCCAGAGGTAGGTCTTAACCAAAAATAGTGCGTGGTAAATTTGCTAAGTGAAATAATAACTACAAGTTAGTAATATACGTAAACAAACATTTTTTAATAAAACCGAGCAAAACAGCTGAAATAAAAACTGTCTCCGAATCTGACGAAACTTGACCCAGAGGTAGGTCTTAACCAAAAATAGTGCGTGGTAAATTTGCTAAGTCAAATAATAACTACAAGTTAGTAAGATACGTAAGCAAACTTTCTTTAATAAAACAGTACAAAATAGCTGAAATAAAACCTGTCTCCGAATCTGACCAAACTTGACATAGAGCTAGGTCTTAACCCATAATAGTGCGTGGTAAAATTGCAAAGTGAAATAATAACTACAAGTTGGTAAGATACGTAAGCGAACGTTTTTAATAAAACCGTGCAAAACAGCTGAAAACAGCGACACTGAAAACAGCTGAAAACACGGATGGATGAAAATTCTCTCTGTTCTCTCACACACATACACTGAAAACACACACTTGCTCTAACATCTCCCATGCACCGGCGGCCATGGTAGATGACGGAGAAGAAGGGGACCCCGAAACGGCGACCATGGTGCTATCTTGGCCGCGCCGGAGATGTCCACGTCGGTTGACAGTGACCATTCAATGTCGAAGCTCAAATCGGAGTTTAACTTCAAGGAATTTTTCGAACTTGCTATGAGGGTTATTGAAATCGGGGACACGAATCCATGTCGGCGCTGAAGGAGTTGAAACGAAAATGGATGGAGAAATTTGGGGGCGAGCTCGAAACGGGCGTTCATGGCGGATTCCGGCCAGTGCAGTCACGGCGGCCGACTCCATATCCTTCAAGGCATGCTCGTCGGTGTACACGTTTGCCAACGTCCGAAAATGCAGCCAACATTGTCAACAGTGCGGCGCCGACAGATATTGCGAAAGATATTGTACGGCGCTGACGGCTACGAGAATTGAGGCGCCGATAACCATCATGGAGCATGGGAACTCGTTGACACTCCAACAGCGGCTGAAGCGGCGCTGACCACGTCTAACGAGGCGCCGAAAACCATCTTGTCGTTGGCGGCTGCGAGCGGCCGATGCGGCGCTGACCACGAGCTTCGAGCCCAAACACCATCATGGTGCATGGGATTTCGTTGGAGGCTGCGACAGCGGCTGAGGCGGCGCTGACCACGTGCTTCGAGGCGCCACAACTGTTGACCTCGCATGGGCCTCGCGACAGCCGTTGGCGGCTGCTAGATCGTTGGCCGCGTCCTCGGAGTCTCGACTGACGGCTTTGCTTAGCAAGCCAACGCCATGGATGGCCACCTCCATCGACGGCGAAGGTGGCGTGGACGGTACGACCTCACCTCCTCTATTTTTGGCTGGTCCGACGGTGAACGTTCACCATTCAACCGCCGACGACAACCTGCTTGGACTGAACGGCGCTTCCCACCGGTCGCCGGTGGGCTCAGCTCCTCCGACCTCTGCCCAGCCGGCCGAGAATAAAGCCCCGTCGCTGCCATGGAAATGGTGGAGATAACTCAGCAGCAAGCAGCCCCAGCTCCTTTGGCCGCGCCGCTGTTCCGTACTCACTCTCCGACCGCCGGAGCTTCGGCAAATCCACTGCCGGAATTTTCCCCTGCGGCTGCTGCTGCTGTGCCGAAAAAATTTCCGACGACTGGTATTTTTATTGGTAATGTGTCGTTACATGCTCACGATTCAGATTTCAATTCATGTGATAAATTTGCAGCTTCATTCAATAATTCGACTAGACGAACATTGTCATATGTTAATCCGAGTTTTCAAAACGGGGAGTTATTGTCCGGCCGTCTATTGATGTTGTTCGTGCGGGTTCCCGGAGGTGGGATTGCACGGCGGTGGGTTATTTCTTGGGACGTAAACCGTACTATCACCACCTAAATGATTACGTTAGATCCGTGTGGCCGGAAGTCACCGCGACTTCGAATGGTTTCTATTTCTTCAAATTTAAAACGGAGGTTGCTATGGAGGAAGTGATCGAAGGTGGTCCTTGGTTGTTCCAGGGACAACCGATCGTACTACAGAGGTGGGAACCGGGCATGGTTTTGCGAAAGCATAAACATACGCAAGTACCGGTGTGGATTAGACTTCGTCACTTACCCGTGGAATTCTGGACTAATGAAGGACTTAGCACGGTGGCAAGTGGAGTTGACGCCCATTGTATCAAGATACTATCACCGGCATGCACGAGACTGGACTTCGCTCGTGTATGTGTGATGCTCGACATATCGTCAACACTCCCAAAACATCTCGTTGTCATGATGCCGAAGGAGGATGGAAGTGAAATTCCATGCAAGGTGGAGGTGGAGTATGAATGGGTGCCGCCGAAGTGTAAACAATGTATGTCGTTAGGCCATTCAACGGCTACATGTCCCGATTCTAAAAAATCAGATAAAACGGCGGTTGCAGTGTATATACAGAAGCGGCCTGTGCAGCCCCACCAAAGGTCAACCAACCTAATGGGGAGATGGCTGCTGTCCGTACAGTTCAGCCAGCGGGCGATGAGGAGGACGAAATCGTAGAGAAGGAGGATGGTGCAGAACAGAGCAAGATTAATGATAAGGGCAAAGCGGTAGTTGTGTATAATACGTTTGATGCTTTACAGTTAGCTGATGATGATGCAGGTGATTCGGAACGGGTCCTATAAGCAGCCCCTCGCACAATGTTACGTGATGAATGCAGCCGTCTGGAACGTGCGAGGACTGAATAGGCGAGATCACCAGGTGTCGGTGAAAGAGCTTGTATCAGAATTCAGGTTAAATTTTCTTGGCATTTTAGAAACTCGAGTATCTGCTAATGTGTTGCGTGTTCAAACATTTTTGCCAAGATGGTCTTGGTTTACTGCTTATGATGTGCCTGGTAACCGTATATGGATAGCTTGGGATGATGAATTGCTTGATTTGGAGGTGCTGAATTTGGATGTCCAATTTATACATTGTCGCATTACCATTCGTTGTGCTCACCTATCTGTCTTGGTTACTGTTGTTTATGGTGCTAACGATAGTATAAGTAGACGGGAGTTGTGGCAGGGTTTAGAGACATTGGCTGACTCTATTTCTGATGAGCCGTGGATTGTTGGGGGAGATTTTAACACAGTGTTAGATATGAGTGAGGTGTGTGGAGCCTCAGCGGATATACAGATGGCCATGAATGAATTCAGGGATTGTATCATGGGCACCGATTAATTAGGGTGAAATGTTCACTTGGCACAACTGCAGTGAAGGAGATCGTAGCCTTTGGAAACGACTGGATAGACTGCTTGTTAATGATAATTGGCTTAGACAGTGGCCGGATTCATACTGCCTATGTCTAAATGCTCGTACTTCCGACCACTCCCTTATGGTGCTCCGGGGAGATACGAGCAACCACACAGTAAGCATGTTTCGATTTGATAATTACCTCACAGTGTCATCAGAATTTACTCCTTTAGTGCAGAATGTCTGGAGGCACACAATTGCGGCACATCCATGTATGCAGTTACAAGGAAACTACGAGCTTTGAAGCCGGTTTTTCGCACACTACGAAAAAAAGAAAGGGGATCTCTCCTTGAATGTCAAACTAGCGGCGAATTTCTGGGCAAGGTGCAGCAATTGTTGCAGATTGACAGGCATAACACATTGTTGATCCGCCTTGAGAAGTGCTGCAAATTGGTTTTCTTGAAAGCTACGAAACTTGAACAGATTATGCTTCAACAACGAGCAAAGATCCAATGGTTAAAAGGGGGAGATCAATGCTCTCGGATATTCTTCCGAAAGGTGGCTATGAGACGGGCATCTAAGCGGGTTTCCAGATTATGAATGAGGACGGCAATAATCTCACAACTCAAGAAGATGTAGTAAATGAATTCGTCTCCTTCTATCAGCGATTGCTTGGGGAGACAGACGGCGCGAGTTCATTGACCTGAGGCATTTACGTCCGTGGGCACGTCATGTATTAACACGGGATGAGAGCCAGGCGCTAGTACGACCAGTTACACGGGAGGACATTAAAGACGCTTTTTTTATATTGCAGAGGATAAAGCGCCAGGTCCGGATGGATACCCATCGGGGTTTTTATAAAGCTGCTTGGCCTGTCATTGGTGAGGAGGTGGTCAAAGCAATACTGGAATTCTTTATCACAGGTCGACTTTGAGGCAAGTCAACACCACCATTCTTGCTCTCATTCCTAAGGTACGGGTTCCATCCATGGTTTCAGATTTTAGACCCATATCCTGCTGTAACGTGCTTTATAAAGTTATTACTAAGATAATTGTACAGCGATTGAGGCTAGTATTAGATAAGCTGATCAGCCCCTCTCAGAATGCTTTTGTTCCGGGCCGCTCTATTGGGGACAATATCCTACTTGCTCAGGAGTTGTTTACGGGGTATAATAGACAGGGACTACCGAAGAGATGCGCTTTGAAGGTTGATTTGAGGAAGGCATATGACACGGTTGAATGGGACTTCCTCAGTGCCGTGCTACAACTGTTTGGATTCCCGAGCACCTTCATTGGATGGATTGAGGAGTGTGTTACAACTCCCATGTTCTCGGTCTGCATCAATGGGAACCCTCACGGTTTTTTCAAAGGTTCCAGGGGTCTACGACAAGGGGACCGATGTCCCCGTTCTTGTTTGTGCTGATTATGGAGGTCTTGCAGTTGATGTTGAAACAACTTATTGATCAGATGACCTCCTACTATTCTGTAAAGCCGAAGTGGCCTCGGTTCAGGTGTTTCGACAAGGGTTGGATGAATTCGCTAAACTATCCGGGCTACACGCTAATCCACAAAAGAGCCAGCTTATTCTATCTCGTTCAGCACAGGATGTCAGGGAGCAATTACTTGCAGCACTTCAGTTCCAGGAGGGGCACCTCCCAATCAGGTACCTCGGACTTCCTCTACTAGCCTCGCGGTTGTCAATTTCAGATTGCAAGCCTCTTCTCCTAAAAATTGATAGTCGGCTTAAAGGTTGGGAAAGCATTCAGTTGTCCTTTGCAGGGAGACTTCAATTGATTAAATCAGTGCTGATGGCACTCAACGTTTATTGGGCAATGGCCTTCATTTTACCGAAAGGGGTCATCCGAGAAGTCGAAAAAAGATGCGTACTTTCCTATGGAAAGGAAACTCCGGAGTGGGATATCCGAAGGTGGCATGGAGTGTGGTGTGCAGACCGATAGAGGAAGGGGGTCAAGGAATCCGGGACATCCTTGCACTTAATAAAGCACTTATGAGTCGCCACCTCTGGAATGTGATCCAAAACAATCAGTCGTCCATTTGGGTGAAATGGATTACTCATACTCGACTGAGGCATAAATCTGTTTGGACGGTGGACGTGAGAGGGGGCTCTTGGGGGTGGAGAAAGCTTCTTCGGCTACGAGATGCACTTCTTCCCTACATTGAGTTTAAGATTGGTGATGGGGACACGTTTTCTCTTTGGCATGACCCATGGCATAGCCTCGGCCCTTTAATCACACGATTTCCGAGAGGTCCCGGCCGGACAAACATTCCTGAGGCAGCAAAACTCTCTGCGGTACTTGTGGATGGAGCTTGGAGTTGGCCTCTTATCACAGATATGGAATGCATTGAAATCTTACACTTGCTACCGACTATTCACAATGGCACCGACTCTATTCTATGGCGTGGAGGCAGCTTCTCTACAAAAGCTGTCTATGATATATTCCATATTCCTGGCCTAAGGTAGGTTGGTATTCATTACTTGTAGGTCCTTGTAAGATACCCAGGTACTCGTTTGTTTTGGATGGCCATCCTTGATAAACTTTCGACGATGGATAAGCCATGGCTATCTCACTTGGGAGGGGTATGTGTGTTGTGCTGCCGTGAGTTGGAGACACATGAGCACCTCTTCTTTCGGTGCAGCTTTTCCAGACAGTGCATCCGAATACTGAAGGAATCGGTTCGATTCTCATGGCCGAACCGTGCATGGGAAAGGGATATTAATTGGGCCTCGAGGAGATGGAATGGCCGACACATAGTGCAGGCGGCCTACAGAGCTCTATTAGCGGCTATTGTCTATCATATTTGGCAGGAACGTAATAGAAGAGTTTTTCAGCACATTGAGCGGACGAGTCCCACTATTGCTAGAATAGCGGTCGATGAGATTAGGCAGAAGATACTTAGCATTGATTTGCCTGACTCTGTTAGTTCACGAGGATTATATCGACTATGGCGAATCCCCTGGCCGGTCAGGGGTACCGCTTGATACTTTGATACTTTGATCCTTGATTATTCTTGATTGTTGTACTATCTGGACGTTCTTTTACTTAATGAAATTTACCGTTACCGAAAAAAAAGAAATAAAAAACTGTCTCCGAATCTGACGAAACTTGACCCAGAGGTAGGTCTTAACCAAAAATAGTGCGTGGTAAATTTAATAAGGGAAATAATAACTACAAGTTAGTAAGATACGTAAGCAAACTTTCTTTAATAAAAACAGTGCAAAATAGCTGAAATAAAACCTGTCTCCGACTCTGACGAAACTTGACCTAGAGTAGGTCTTAACCCATAATAGTACGTGGTAAATTTGCCAAGTGAAATAATAACTACAAGTTAGTAAGATACGTAAGCGAATGTTTTTTAATAAAACCGTGCAAAACAGCTGAAATAAAAACTGTCTCCGAATCTGACGAAACTTGACCCAGAGGTAGGTCTTAACCAAAATAGTGCGTGGTAAATTTAATAGGGAAATAATAACTACAAGTTAGTAAGATACGTAAGCAAATTTTTTTTAATAAAACCGTGCAAAACAACTGAAATAAAATCTGTCTCCGAATCCGACGAAACTTGACCTAGATGTAGGTCTTAATCCATAATAGTATGTGGTAAATTTGCTACGTGAAATAATAACTACAAGTTAGTAAGATACGTAAGACAACTTTTTTTTTAATAAAACCGTGCAAAATTGTTGAAATAAAAACAATCTCCGAATCTGAGGAAACTTCACCTAGGACGTCTTAACCAAAAATAGTGCGTGGTAAATTTGCTAAGTGAAATAATACCTACAAGTTGGTAAGATACTTAAGAAAACTTTTTATTATAAAACCGTGAAAAACGGTTGAAATAAAACAGGCTCCGAATCTGACGAAACTTGACCTAGAGGTAGGTCTTAACCAAAAATAGTGCGTGGTAAATTTTCTAGGTGAAATAATAACTACAAGTTAGTAAGATACGTAAGCAAACTTTCTTTAATAAAACCGTGCAAAACTGCTGAAATAAAAACTGTCTACGAATCTGACGAAACTTGACCTAGATGTAGGTCTTAACCCATAATAGAACGTGGTAAATTTGCTAAGTGAAATAATAACTACAAGTCAGTTAGATACGTAAGCAAACGTTTTTTAATAAAACCGTGCAAAACTACTGAAATAAAAACTGCCTCCGAATCTGATGAAACATGACCCAGAGGTAAGTTTTAACCAAAATAGTGCGTGGTAAATTTAATAAGGGATATAATAACTACAAGTTAGTAAGATACGTAACAAACTTTTTTAGTAAAACCTTGCAAAACAGCTGAAATAAAAACTGTCTCCGAATCTGACGAAACTTGACCTGGATGTAGGTCTTAATCCATAATAGTATGTGGTAAATTTGCTACGTGAAATAATAACTACAAGTTAGTAAGATACGTAGGAAAACTTTTTTTTAATAAAACCGTGCAAAAATAGTTGAAATAAAAACAGTCTTCGAATCTAAGGAAACTTCACCTAGGACGTCTTAACCAAAAATAGTGCGTGGTAAATTTGCTAAGTGAAATAATACCTACAGGTTAGTAAGATACGTAAGAAACTTTTTTTTTTAATAAAACCGTGAAAAACAGTTGAAATAAAAACAGTCTCCGAATCTGACGAAACTTGACCAAGAGGTAGGTCTTAACCAAAATAGTGCGTGGTAAATTTGCTAAGTGTAATAATAACTACAAGTTAGTAATATACGTAAGAAAACATTCTTTAATAAAACAGTGCAAAATAGATGAAATAAAACCTGTCTCCGAATCTGACGAAACTTGGCCTAGAGGTAGGTCTTTAACCCATAATAGTACGTGGTAAATTTCTAAGTGAAATAATAACTACAAGTTAGTAAGATACGTAAGCAAACGTTTTTTAATAAAACCGTGCAAAACTACTGAAGTAAAAACTGTCTCCGAATCTGACGAAACTTGACCCAGAGGTAGGCCTTAACCAAAAATAGTGCGTGGTAAATTTAATAAGGGAAATAATAACTACAAGTTAGTAAGATACGTAAACAAACTTTTTTAAATAAAACAGTGAACAACAGTTGTAATAAAAACAGTCTCCGAATCTGACGAAACTTGACCCAGATGTAGGTCTTAACCAAAATAGTGCGTGGAAAAATTTGGTAAGTGAAATAATAACTATAAGTTTGTAAGATACGTAAGCAAACTTCCTTTAATAAAACAGTGCAAAATAGCTGAAATAAAACCTGTCTCCGAATCTGACGAAACTTGACCTAGAGGTAGGTCTTAACCCATAATAGTACGTGGTAAATTTGCTAAGTGAAATAATAACTACAAGTCAGTTAATACGTATGCAAACGTTTTTTAATAAAACCGTGCAAAACAGCTGAAATAAAAACTGTCTCCGAATATGACGAAACTTGACCCTGAGATAAGTCTTACCAAAAATAGTGCGCGGTAAATTTAAAAAGGGAAATAATAACTACAAGTTAGTAAGATACGTAAGCAAACTTTCATTAGTAAAACCGTGCAAAACAGCTGAAATAAAAAGTCTCCGAATCTGACGAAACTGACCTGGATGTAGGTCTTAATCCATAATAGTACGTGGTAAATTTGCTACGTGAAATAATAACTACAAGTTAGTAAGATACGTAAGAAAACTTTTTTTAAATAAAACCGTGCAAAATAGTTGAAATAAAAGTCTTCGAATCTGAGGAAACTTCACCTAGGTACGTCTTAACCAAAAATAGTGTGTGTAAATTTGCTAAGTGAAATAATACCTACAGGTTAGTAACATACGTAAGAAACTTTTTTTTAATAAAACCGTAAAAAATAGTTGAAATAAAAACAGTCTCCGAATCTGACGAAACTTGACCCAGAGGTAGGTCTTAACCAAAAATAGTGCGTGGTAAATTTGCTAAGTGAAATAATAATTACAAGTTTGTAATATACGTAAGCAAACTTTCTTTAATAAAACCGTGCAAAACAGCTGAAATAAAACTGTCTACGAATCTGACTAAACTTGACTAGATGTAGGTCTTAACCCATAATAGTACGTGGTAAATTTGCTATGTGAAATAATAACTACAAGTTAGTAAAATATGTAAGCAAACATTTTTTAATAAAACCGAACAAAACAGCTGAAATAAAAACTGTCTCCGAATCTGACGAAACTTGACCCTGAGGTAGGTCTTAACAAAAAATAGTGCGTGGTAAATTTGCTAAGTGAAATAATAACTACAATTTAGTAAATACGTAAGCAAACTTTCTTTAATAAAAACAGTACAAAATAGCTGAAATAAAACCTGTCTCCGAATCTGACGAAACTTGACATAGAGGCAGGTCTTAACCCATAATAGTACGTGGTAAAATTGCAAAGTTAAATAATAATTATAAGTTAGTAAGATATGTAAGCAAACGTTTTTAATAAAACCGTGCAAAACAGCTGAAGTAAAAACTGTCCTCCGAATCTGACGAAACTTGACCCCAGAGCTAGGTCTAAAC